>PVKS010002954.1:0-110390 GCA_004027875.1 Aplodontia rufa | reverse complement strand
GTTGCTCTGACACCTCGTTTTGTACGTGATGCTGGGGTTTGAACCTTCATCCTCACGCATGCCAGGCAAGTGCCGTAACTGCTGAGTCACTGCTCCAGCCCCTATGGTGAGCTTTTTAAAAATTATTTATCTTAAATTCTTGCTATTATTGTTCCTTTATTATAATTCCATGTGTGCTGTCTATGTACATATCTCAGTTTTTGTTTATTTTTATTTTTTATTTTATTTTAAGGAGAGAGAGAAAGGGAGAATCAACTTTATTTAGCTTTTTCATCTGATTTTTGTTGCTTAGACACTCAGTTGTGTATGTGGTGCTGGGGTTTGAACCCGATTCCTTGCGTGCCAGGCAAGCACGATACCGCTGAACCACTTCTCCATCTCCCATGGCTCTGTTTTTACAAAAGGAAAAAGAAGGGGCTGGAGTGGTAGCTCAGCAGTTGGAGCACTTGCCTGGCATGTGTGAGGACCAGGTTCAAACCCTAGCACCACATATACAACTAAGTTTTGGAGAAACTAAGGGCAGATGAAAAAATAAATACAGTGATTCTCTCTTTCCTCTCTCTCACTCTCTCCCTCTTTAAAAAAAAAAAAAGGAAAAGCGGAAAACACATTGCAAAACATGAATTGCAGTGTTGAATAGTGGTTATGAGTCATTATGGTTTATTGTGTAAGTATGTACAGAAGTAGAAGCAACTATTAGGCATATGACTCTCTTAAAATGATTGATTTCCCTAACTCCTAATGAAAGGGCTAATCATTCCTGAGTAGCCATGGGGAATTTTAGGATCCCCCCCCGTGGCTAACAAAATCAAAGAGTTCCTTAGTATTTGCATATGATCTACACCCTTCCTTCCATATACTTTATTTATTTATTTATTTTATTTTTTATTTGTTCAATGTAGTCTTACATATTGGAGGGAATCATTGTTACATATTCATGCATACATGAATGTTGACAAAGTAAGTTAAGACCCATTGCAGTCTAGGATTTTTTTTTTTTTTAAAAGAGAGAGTGAGAGTGTTGGAGCAGTGGCTCAGCTGTTGGAGTGCTTTGCCGGGCATGCGCAAGGACCCGTATTAAAACCGCAGTACCACATATACAGCTAAGTGTGAGAGAAACAAAGGCCAGGTGAAAAAACAGATAAAAATTGAGAGAGGGAGAGAGGGAGGGAATTTTTTTTTCATCTGGTTTTTGTTTTTCCTTTATTTATTTGAATATGCAATGCTGGGATCTCACACATGCCAGGCAAGTGCTGTACCATGAGCCACCTCTCCAGCCCGCCTTTAAATTTGCTGTAGATGACTTAAGGGATCTAATACAATGTACATGTGATGAGATTATTGTTATGCTATATTGTTTAGGAAATAACAACAGGAAAAAGTCTGTATATATTCAGTACAAACATTGCTGCAATCCTGATAGGCCTAACTACATAGTACAAAACGAGATAAGAGGCAATCAGTGCTTAGCGAGACCAGAGAGAGGCTGTGGAGGCTGCAGCAGAGCTTGCTTGCACATCACTTCATTTGAACGGATTCAGCATAGTGCTCAGAAGTGCACCAAATTCAAATTTTGTTTTGGGGAACTTTGTGGAATTTTAATTTGTTTACTTATTTTGGTGCCAGGGATTGAACCCAGGACCTTGCACTTATTAAGCATGTGCTTTACCACTGATGAACTATATCCCCAGCCCTCAGGTTTCAATTTTGATATTTCTTCCTGTGACTGAGTCTTTGGATTCATTAATAGAACCTTTATCCAAACCTTGGCATAGGCAAATGTAAAAACAAAATATACTTCCTTAATAATGTATGTTATAAGATGATCACAATTGAAATGAATATCATGGGCAGGAATTGTTATGAATAGAAGTTGCAGGTTAGTTCTGGTATCCCATTAATTAATTATTAATTAATTAATTATTTTTAGCATCTGTGAGAGATTATACTTACCGTGATTAAGAATGGGTAGTCGAGGGGATGGAGCTGTGGCTCCAGCGGTTATGGTGCTTGTCCAGCATTCTCGAGTATGAGAGTTCAAACCCCAGTACCATGTACACAACGAAGTCTCAGAGCAACAAAAGCTACATGAAAAACTAAATAAAAATTCTCTCTGTCTCTCACTGTCCCTCTCTCTTTAAAAAAAAAAAATGGATAGTCTAGCCAGGTACAGTAGCAAATACCTATAATCACAGCTACTCAGGAGGGTGAGGCAGGAAGATCACAAGTTCAAGGCCAACCTAGGCAGTTTAGCAAGACTTTGTCTCAAAAAAGGAAAGAAAAAAATAAAAAAAAGAAAAGAGAAGAAAAAAAAAGAAAAGAAAGGATGGGAATGTAGCTCAGTATCAGAGTTGCACAAGGTCCTGTATTCGATCCTCTGTACTGCAAAAACAAAAATAAAGAATGGAGATCTTATCCAGACCTTAGTTTGAGTGATAATTCATCAATCATTAATAAGTTTCTTCACTCTAGAACAGGCATAGTAATGTGACATACCTTACAGGATTGTTAAATTTAAAACAAATAATACTCGTAATGCACTATACAGTGTTGTGACAAAGTAAGTAAGTGCTCAATAAATGTCAATTGTGATACCTAAGGGAATATATTTTATGGTCTTAACTTTATTTTCTGTTAATTATTTCAAAAGACGACATAGCACAGCTTTTTCTTCAATAAGTCCTAAGAAGTTATAACGAAGTGTTGGGATAATAGGAAAGAAAGGAGGACTTTTTTAGAGATAACTCCCAACTTAAGCATTAGGGTGGTAAGCCCCATTCCCTAACATTAGACTCCCAGGTTTCTGACTTCAGCCCATTGCCCTTTCTTTGGGCTACACATGTGATTAGAACTACTCTTCATGGCTAGAACACAACTGGAAACAGTATGTTAGATGGCTAAGCTAATAATAACCTCAACATGTATGAATTTTTACACAAACAGAGGGAATCCTGCCTAGGATACCTGGAGACCTAGGGAGAGGGGAGGGATTAGGAAGGATATCTAGGAGACTGGAGGGAGGGAATATGGGGGAATCAACTCAGAAGATCTCCGACCTCCAGGAGAAGTCCATTTAACACAGGGGTTCTTTTGGGGGAAACAGAACCATGGGAATCCCAAGGGGGAAACCATGACATAGCATCAGCTTTGGCTAACTATGTAAAAATACATTTGTTCTTGATTTTTTGACGATTCCCCCTCAACTGTAAGTCCATATTCAACTAATAATAAAAAAAAGAACTACTTTTCATGGTTTTACCTGCATGTGTGCTGATGAATCCCAGACACATGAATTCTAACCAGACCTCTATGCTGTACCCTTCAGACCGGTGTGCCCAGTTGCCTGCTACTAGATAACTAGCTTCATATAGTGAAGATTTATGATGTATAAATCAAAATGCATCTTCTCTATCCTCCTTCTGATACTCCACTCCCACTTTTCATCAATTTCATTTTACATTTACAGTTGTGTTCAGTTTAGGGCTTTATTTTCTACCCAGAAACCCGAGGGGCATTCTAGACTGATAGGTATGCATGACTGCCTGCACTCCACATTTACCTTCCTGACTTCATGGTTGCAGGTGTCAGTGGTAATATGCTTGTCTAGCATACTTAAGACCCTGGGTTCTAATCCCCAGAACTGCAAAAACAAACAAAAACTTCCTGATTTTACCTCCTGAGTATTTCTCAAATCTGTTCCACTTTTGTTACAGCCTCTCGAGGACATCATTATCTTCTGCTTGTTGCAATAGCTCCCTCATAAGTGATTTATCCATATCCAGTCTTTTTTTTTTAATTATGGTACTGGGGATTAAACCCAGAGGTGCTTTTCCACTGAGCTATGCCACCAGGCCTTTTTAAATTTTTTTTTTTTTTTGAGACGGAGACTCAGATATGCTGAGGCTGGCCTCGAATTTGCAATTCTCCTGCCTCAGCCTCCCAAGTTATGGGGGTTACAGGCATGTACCACCACACCCAGCTTCCATATCCAGTCTTGACATCCCCCATTCAGTCTCCATATTGATTTCAAAGTGATCTACAATGCAGATCTGATTGTACCTTATGTATTATACTACATATAAATTCTTCATTTCCTGCAAGATCAAGTTCAAGATTCTAAGTGTGACTTGTCAGGCTCATTGTGATCTGCTGACCTCTATGCTCTCAGGTCCAACAGTATTAATTCTACACACACTATGCTAATGAGCCAATGTGCTTAGAATACTGTGCCTTTAAAGTTCCCTATTCTGTTCTGAGCTGCAGAACCACCTTTTTCAGGTCATCTTCCTTAACCTTTCTTCTCTTTACCGGTCTCCCAAAACTGAAGCACTTGCTTCTCCCAGATGTTTCCACTGTAACCTCCTAACACACTATTGTGTAAGTTGTGTCTTTCAGATGTCTTTGTACTTCTGCAGCCTATAAAGAAGTTTTCCTGAGACTCATTCCACAGCCTTCTTGTCATATCCAGAAGTGGGTGTCATAAGTTTCATTGAAATTATTTATTGATACAGAACCACTAACAAAGTAAGAAACAAATAAGAAAAGTGTGATTTGGTTCTTTGAGAATAATAAATTCAGTCATTTTTTGTGGATTTTTTTCCATTTGCATTAAGCATCATAGAACTTCCCTTATTGTATATGAATGGTGACACATTAATGGTGGCTAGCTCTCAAACTTTTTATCCCTCTCAGTATGTGTCAAGTTATAATTTTTTTTTCAGGTGCTGGGGATTGAATCAGAACCTTGTGCATGTGAGGCAAACACTGTACCACTGAGCTGTACCATAGTCCCTGAAGTTTCTGTTATTGTTTTGAGATGGAGGTCTTGCTATGTTTCCCAGGCTGACCTTGAACTTGTGATCTTCTGCCTCAGATTCCTAAGTAGCTAGGATGACAGGTATGTGCCACCACACCTGGCTCCAAAATTTTTTGATAATAATATAGCACATGTATAGAACATAGTAGACCTTCAATATATGTTGAATTAATGAACACTGAACTTCATCCATGCAAACTCAGACTTTGGCATGGTCATCTGCTCACACCTTAAAATACAGACTAAAAAAAGAAAAAAATGGAGAAAAAAATTTCCCTGTTCTATACTGCATTCCAGAGGAGACTAATCTTCTTGAAGCCCTATTATAATTGCATGCTTACCTTTCTTAACCCACAATAGCTCTTTATTAGTTCAAGTTCAAACTCCTCACCCTGCCTTACCTATTTAACCTGTTTTAGGCAGCCCTTCTACAAAATCAGTCTGTATAGTTAGATCAGTTTATTTAATAGCAGAAGAGACAGAGTGTGGATTGATTGTTATTGTTTAGAAGAGATTTTGATTTATCAAAGCTAGCTTTAGCTTCAGAGTATATAGTTAGCATTATATATCTGTGTACTAAAGAAAAGCTTTGTATTCACCAAATGTGTATTGAGTGCCCACTCTGGGCTAGGTACTGTACCAGAGAATGAGGTTTTGGTTACAATGACAATCAACATAGCCTCTACCCTCCTGGAGGTTTTGGTTTAATTTTGAAGGCAGATAAAGTACTGTGATCTAGGGTAAAAAGTGCCAAGATAAGGGCATTGCCCAGGAGCCAACAACAAGGGCACCTATCACCTATGTCAAGCTGTGGATCAGGTAGGGGCTTCTCAGGCTCAGTGACATCCAGCTTGAGGTGACTCATCAGGAAGTCACTATGGGTTGAAGGAGTCCAAGAACAAACGCCTGGTAGGAAGAGAGCCTGGGACATTCAAGCAAGTGAGACAAGTTTCTTAAGGCTAGATCTCAGGTACAAGGAGCTATGGGTATTACTGTAGCTGATCATGAAAGGAAAGAAAGGATGTCTCTTCATCCCATGAGGGACATGCTTGCTGTCTTCCTTAGGGTCTGAACTGTTTAGAAGAAAAAAAATTCAGGGGAATAAAATGAACTGTTGATTCATTGACTACTCAGATTAATTCCTAGCCACATGCTACATCTTAATTTTTATAATTTTCATGTGTGTAAAATTCATGAGGAAGTTTTCATGAGATGATTGCTGCAGTTTGCTAGCCCACCACCACCCTACCCTTCCAGATCACTGTTACTGATGGAATATCAGCCTCCTTAGTACAGTGGCCGAGCCTCTTAGGGCAGTCTCCAACCTGCCTCTGTCTCCATCTTCTGCTCCTCCCTCATCTGGACTTACCCTTTTCTCTTCTTACCTTTAGCATACCCTTTGTCTTCCTGTTTTGGAGCCTTAACTTAGCTTTACCTGCAATGCCCTTCTTCCCATTCTCTATCAAATATAATCCTTTCTTGAGAGCTTGGTTTAGACTCTTCCTATCAGATCTCTGGTTTTCTTGCTATGCTCTCTGCTTCTGTATCTACTCCAGCAGTATTTTTGTTTTGTTTTGTTTTTTGTATCAGGGATTGAATCCAGGGGTACTTAACCAAAGAGCTATATCCCAACTCTTTTTTATTTTTTTATTTTGAGACAGGGTCTTGCAAAGTTGCCCAGAGCCTTGCTAAGTTGCTAAGGCTGGCTTTGAACTTGTGATCCGCCTGCCTCAGCTGCTGGAATTACAGGCATACATCACCACGCCCCCTTCTTTTTTCTTTTTAATAGAACAGACTGTAATCTTTTTTGCAGTGTTTTTTAAAATGTAGTTTGCAACCCTTTAGTGACTCATGAAATCAGTTTAGTGGGCTATGATCTGTGTCAAAAAGCCTGGAACAAATAGACCAGAATAGAAAATATCAAAATATGTGTAGCACAGAAAGGGGTAAAATTGTTTCATGGTATTTTTGTTGCAGGAATACCTCAACATGTATGTGTTCCTTACTGTGGGTCTTCATCAAACATAATTGTTAAAGCACTGGTCCACATCCTATCTGGATTACCTACTCAGATGCTATGTTCCCTGAGGACAGGGACTTGTCACTGAGGCTCTCTACTTCATGTAGTGTCTAGGATGTTACTTTATCCTAAGTGTTGATTTTCTTTGAACTTGTCTGTAAATCTTCCTAGACCCTGTACCAGACTTGCCATAAAATTTTCCACATGGTCAACTCTAGCAGCTTGAAATTTCTCAGTTCCATTTGCCCTGTAAATCCTTCTCTAGGAGCCTTCTCTCATCTCAGTCCAGTCTGGGATGCTGCTGCACTCTGGTCATCCTAGAAATTTCTGCTTCTTTCCTGGGCTAGATCTCTGGTGGCATCTTTTTTGTGTATTCTGTTATTTTGGTAGAACACATAATATAATAGATTTCTGAGAAAGTATGCATGAGAATTGTGTTTGTTTGTTTATTTAAAGAGAGAGAGAATCAATTTTTTTTAAAAAAAGAGAAGAACAGAGAGAGAGAGAGAACTAATTTTTATTGAGATTTTCATATGACTTTCGTTGCTCTGACAGTTTTATATGTGGGTGCTGGGGTTTGAACCCGTGTACTTGCACATGCCAGGCAAGCACTGTAACTACTGAGCCACCACTCCAGCCCCGAGAATCAATTTTATTTAGATTTTCATGTGGCCTTTGTTGCTTTGACACTTCATTGTGCATGTGCTGCTGGGGTTTGAACCCACATCCTCATGCATGCCAGGCAAGTGTGTAACCCCTGAGCCACCACTCCAGCCCCTTGTTTGTTTATTTTTTTGTTTGTTTTTGGAGGAATGGGGGATGGAACTCAGGGCCTCACACATTTTAGGCAAACCCTTTTTATATCCCCAGCCTGGAAGAAATTTTTAAAAATCTTATACTGTGAAATCTGAAAATGCCTGTGCTCTTTTTTCACATTAGAGTATAATTTGGCTGGTTATAAAACTGGAGATTATTTTCTCTCTGACTTTTAAAGGCTTTGCCCTGTTGTCTTTAGTTTTCACTTTTGCCATTCTTTCTCAACTTCTATGTGTGGCCTGCTTCTTCCTCTCTGGAAACTTTTAAGATCTTTTCTTACCTTCTATTCTGAAATTTCACCATGAAAATTTTCTGCCTTGTGAGGTAAAAGACCTTCTCTAACTACAATACAAGCTACTCAATGGATCATTGAAATCTAGAGTACATGTTGTTTATTTCTTGGAAAATTTCTTATTATTTCTTTGATAATTTCATCATCACTCTTGGATAAAATTATCAGAGTAATAATTTGCTTTCCATATCTTTAATTAGTTCCATGTTGGATCTTTTGAATTGATCCTCTATTTTTCTTGTCTCCCCTCCTCCATTGTCTATCATCCCTGGCCCTTTTTAAAATTTTTTATTGAGACAGAGTCTTGCTAAGTTGCAGAGGTTGGACAGGAATTCCATCATCCTGTGTTAGCCTACCGAGTCCTGGAATTACAGGATTATGATATGGGGCCAGCCTCTATTGTATTTTCTTTGTTGTTTTGAGGGCAATTCTGAAAGAAAAAGTGAAACATCTTTGTGGAAATACATTAAAAGCAAGAAGGCCTTCCCTAAACTTTTCAGTGGTGAAGTTTCTCAATATACAACACTAAAAACAAAGAGCATAAGCTGATGTTTCTCCTACACAGAGCTGCAGGGACCTAACTAATCAATGTGAATGCATTTATGAAGATGAAATCTTTGCAAAAGTGTTCATTGGTATGCTGTTTTCCAGAGGGCATAGAAACAATGCCGCATAGATTTTAAGTTGCCTTTTAGGGTTTCCAAATTCAAAAAAGCAGAGTCATTTTTGTCCTTCTAATTTTAGAGTTTGACAGATCAGTGTTTGTTGGTCTCATGGCCAATTCAAATATCCACAGTTGTGACATCAGGAGTCAGTTCATAACACGAAACATGCTGAATGTGGCTTTGTGAATGTTGTGAGTTCTCATAATATTAAGGTGTGAGGTTTATTTTAAAAATAGATGGTCTTATTTTCTAACCTCATTTTAACGTTCTTTTTTTCTTTTTGAACATATGACTGTGGTTTTTCCATTTAGTAACTTCCATAAAACTTCTTACAGAGTACTTACAAATAAAAGACTATCTGCAAGTAGTATAAACAACCATGGTTTTCTGAGTGTACAGTACAAAATGCCTGTTATAGAAAATTCAGGGCTGGACTCGTAGGAAAGCTAGAGAAGGTAAGACCTGATTTGATGCTGTGCTATGGAAGAATGGTATGATGTATGACTTTTTTTAAATATAAAGCTAAAAATCCTCTTATGTTTTAAACTTTTACCCACTTAGCAATTCATTTTTTTTAAATCTATTTAAGTATTTATTAAAAAAGAATGAAATGTGCTCTGCAGCATAGCATGGCAGACAGAACACAAGCATTAGTGTTTGGGCCTTGGCTTAGATTCCAGCACTGAAATTCCTGTACGATGTGAATTTGAGCAAGTTACTTAATGTTTCACTTTCTGCATCTGTTAATGGGAGTGGGTAAGGTTTTCCTCATAGGGCTTACATCAGGTAATGAGTGTGAAGTTCTCCGCACTGTGCGTGCCTCTTTTTATTGAGGTATGTAAATCATCCAGCATAGTGCCTATTCCTCCTGCTGAGTCAAAACTACCAGTAGAAAGTTATATAATTCAAAACCTTTCCCTGATTCGTATAAAATTCATTTGGAGATAATTTTGCTAAATTTAAAAAATATTGCCACTGAAATAGTAGTTGTTTTTGCTCAGGGATTTCTAAAGCATTGATCCATGTCTGTACTAAATTAACAGCCTATAAAAACAACAGTAAGTTGCTGGAGGGAGCTCCAAATTCTTGTAATAATTTGTTTGCTAAGCTCTCAGACTTCAAAGTGTTTCCTAGGGGAACTTATAACTTTGACAAGTCTTGATAGATTCTTCTGTCTTATGTTAATACATTGTCAATATGCTGGGCTCATCCTGCCAGTAGGCCATGTATCTTCCCTTCTGTTACTGCAGCACCAGCATCATGGTCCACCAGGACCTGGCTCAGTGCTTGCTGCCAGGCTAGGGACCCACAGGACCAGTCTAGCTAGCTATGCCCTGACTCGAATTTCCCTCTAACAGCACTAATGTTGCCATCAGTAAACTCTGACAAGTAGAGGGAGCAGGCTCATCAATTTTAATTTTGAAAACTGCCTATGTACCATTGTCATCAATCTGATGAGTTACTTTAACAAAAATGGTGGACTCATCAGTTTGAAACCTATCATGTCAGAGTTGGCCAATAGACTTCCAAGTCCTCTATTAAATTATTTCCTGTGAAACTCTGACTAGATATTCTAATTGTGTGAATGCTTCTGTTAAGGACAGTATAGAAAATATGAATGACTCAAGGGATGGGTTCATTTTGTACTATTCAGAAAGTTATTCTTTTTTTTTTAAGAGAAGGACAGTGTGTGTGTGTGAGAGAGAATCAATTTTTATTGAGTTTTTCACGTGGCTTTCATTGCTCTGACACTTAGTTGTGTACGTGAGTGCTGGGGTTTGAACCTGTGTACTAGCACATGCTGGGCAAGTGCTGTAACCACCAAGCCACTGCTCCAGCCCCAAGTAATTCTTTTATATACTTTTGAAATCCATTACCTTTAGTCAGCATAGGGCAAAATGGGCAAAATTTGATTTGTTTCATCTTGTAGAAAAGTTATTGCACATAGTAAGCTGATTTTCTTGCATTTGGAACAGTGTTCTTCTAACTTTTTTTTTTTTAAAGAGAGGGACAGTGAGAGAGAGAATCAATTTTATCTAGTTTTTCATCTGGTTTTTCTTGCTCTGACACTTAGTTGTGAATGTGGTACTGGGGTTCGAACCCACGTCCTCACACATGCCAGGCAAGTGCTGTAACTACTGAGCCACAGTTCCAGCCCTGTTTTTTGACTTTTAATGATAAATATTATATTGCTCTATTGATACATTTATTATTCATTTAAGATTCCTGTTTATACTGTTTTATTTAAAAGTGAAAGGTTTAATATTCTAGGCATACAGTAGACTTAAATTTGTATTGTTTAAAATAGTTTTTAAAAAATTTGTTCTTTTTTTTTCTTGTGGTTCTGAGAATCAAACCCAGAGCCTCACACATCTTAGGCAAGTGCTGTACCACAGAGCTACATCCCTATCCCCCAAAATTTACTTTTTAAGAACATTCTTAAACACCTATAGAGAGAACATTCATAGCATATATGTATAATATAAAGAATAACAATGAAACACACTCATTTATCTACCACACAGTTTGAAAATAGAATAAGAACCTTATAGAAGAGACCTCATGTACCCTTAACCAATTTAGTTTACCTCCCTCTATCCCCTAAGTAACTGTGATAACTTTTGTGTTATTATTCTCCTTACTTTTTACAAAACCAGTTTTACATTGTGTATTTATCCCTATACGGTATATGGTTGAATTTTTTTTCATTTTGACACTTTTTAAAAATGGAACAATCTTTCCTTGTACTTAATTTGTTTTTCTTAAAGAGAGAGAGAGAGAGAGAAAGAGAGAACCAATTTTATTTAGTTTTTCATCTGGCCTTTGTTTTTCTAACACTTAGTTGTATATGTGGTGCTGGGGTTTGAACCTGGGTCCTTGCACATGCCAGGCAAGTGCTGTAACCACTAAGCCATTACTCCAGCCCCCCTTATGCTTAATTTTAATACAGTGTTGGTGACATTCGTCCATGTTGATATTTACAGGTGGGGCTCATTCATTTTCCCTTCTGTATTAGCATGCCATGTATCACTTTTATACAATTTAGTTATCTATTCCATCCCCCTTGCAACGTTGGAGATCAAAACCAGGGCTTTGCAGGTGCTAGGCATGTACTCTACCCCTGAGCTACGTCCTCCATCCTCCTTTTTTGAGACAGGATCTCAGTATATAGCCCAGACTGGCCTCAAACTCTGGGCTTAGGTGATCCTCCTGTTTTAGCCTCCCAAGAAGCTGGACCTATAGGCATGTACTACCACACTTCACTGTCTATTCTTCTCTTGATATGTTTTTGTTGTTACTGTTTTTTGGCTGGTGTAATAAACATTCAGTTCTGATATGTGACCTTTGGTGAATGTGAGTGAGGGTGGATTGGTAGACCAATTGTTTATTTTTAAATTTTATATGAAATGGGATTTGCTTTTCTTTCTCTTTTTTTAAGAGAGAGAGACAGTGAGAGAGAGAGAGAGAGAGAGAGAGAGAAACAATTTCATTTAGTTTTTCATGTAGCTTTTGTTGTTCTAACACTTCGTTGATTATGTGGTGTAGGGGTGCATGCCAGGCAAGCGTCCTAACCACCGAGCCACCATTGCAACCCCTGATTTGCTTTTCTTTGAATTTAAGGAAGATTTGAGATTGAGATAATTTGGTCCAAATGAGTGGCTTGATAATTTTTCATCAATATTAGCATTTTTTTGGTCCAAAAAATAGCTTGCTTTTGAAATGAGAGAAAATTGATTTATTTAGAAAGGTAATGAAGTCACGATTTCTAGATAATTTAAATATGTTTGCATATAGATAAAAGAGCAATACAGGGGCTGGAGTGGTGTCTCAGTGGTTACAGGCACTTGCCTGGCATGCATGAGGACACAGGTTCGAACCCCAGCACAACGAAGTGTTGGAGCAATGAAAGCCACATGAAAAAATAAATAGAATTGATTCTCTCTTTCTCTCTCTTTCTCATTGTCCCTCTCTCTTAAAAAATGCAATATATATAAAGATATGAAGCATATAGTCCTTTTCTTTTTTTCCTTTTAATAGTGTTTTACAATAAATAGTTCTCTTAATGATAACACAGATGTAAGGCTGTTTAATAATACTCAAATGTCACAGTGATGGGTGGTTTTTCTGATTGATTTGTACCAAGCATAAAATTCCTCTCGGACCAGCAACACTGCATTTATGCATCCAGTATTTACAGGATTGTTGGTAACCTGGGCATATTTCCCCCAAATAACTTTGCCTCCTTGTGTTACAAAGCCCAACTCATGTTCACCTCAATGACTGTACACTTGGTAATAACACCCAAAGTTGTATATGTGGGGATGAGGGATTCTTTTTCACACCAAGTAATGGCTGGCAAAAGGTGGCTTTCAGTTCAGAATGGGCCTTCTTGAACCGTAAGCCCATTGGCCTAATGAATTTTTCATATTTAATTGGTTTTCTCTTAAAGCCATCTCCAACAAAGCAGACTCTAGTAACCATCCGCTTCCATGCCTTCTTTTTTCTTTCCTGCTCAAATCACTTTTTTTTTTAAGAGAGAGGGACAGTGTGTGTGTGTGTGTGTGTGTGTGTGTGTGAGAGAGAGAGAGAGAGAGAGAGAGAAACAATTTTTATTTAGTTTTTCATGTGACTTTCATTGCTCCAAGACTCCATTGTGTACCTGGTGCTGGGGTTTGAACTCACATATTCGCACATGCCGGTCAAGCGCCGAACCACCATAACCATCGCAATCACTGCTCCAGCCCCTGTTGGAATCACTTTTAATACTTCTGTTTCTCGCTGGGCACAAACCTTGGATAGGGGAAAGTCTTCCCCTTTCTCTTCTTGTTTTTGTTTAACTGTGTTGGAAAGTACCCTTGCTTGGATCTGTCCCTCTCTATCCAGGAGATAGGCAGATACTGCTCCTTGTGGAGTCTTTTCATCATTCTTTTGTTTGGTATTTCTCTTTTTGTGTACCTTGATAGTCTATTTCATTTGTATTTTCTCAGCCTGGCACTGTTTATGATAGAGCTTAGCCTTCAGGCCAATTTTTTTTTTTTTTTTTTTTTGCCTACTTTGAACGTTCCTGAGCCTCTCCACTTTCCTTCTTTCTCTTTTTCTCATGGCAATCCAAACGATATCCATAGCATTTACAGTGTAATTAAATATATTCATTTTGTGGCATGGTGACATCTGGAGAGCTGTGGGGTGCAGCCTCCAGGGTGAGAAAAACCTCTCAATTTTCAGTTGCCAAAGATCCACCAGCTGACTCCCCGCAGCCCGGAACAGGAAAGAGCCACTCTTTTTTGCATATAGTCATTTTTAAGAATTGGAATAATATTAATAATAATGGCTAACAATATTGAGTACATACAGAAAAGGTTGATTGTCCTAACACATATCTGGAAATAGTTTTTTTGATGGGGGTTTTAAGTGAATCTGGTTTTATGGTTATCTTTTTCTTTCTTTCTTTCTTTTTTTAAAATGGATCTCTTACTATCAGAATAGAAAAAATTGCCTTCAGATTTCTTGGTTTTTGAACAAAAAAAGGAAATATTTTCTGTGTGTTAAGCCTACTTTGATACCCAGTGCATCTTCTAGTATCTGGAAGTAAGATGCTAAATATTTTTTTTACTGTGATATTTGAAATTTTACAATTCAAGAAAAGTCAATAATAACTATTAGAATTGTCAACTTTATAATTAGTGTTTCCAATGCTTTTGTGTGTGTGTGCACGCGCAAGTGTGCACACTACTGCGGATTGAAACCAGTGGTGCTCTACCACTGAGCTACATTCACAGTTGTTTTTCGATTTATTTGTTTATTTTACTTGGAGACAAGGTCTTACTTAGCTACCCAGATCATTGTGCAATTTGTGATCCTTCTGCCTTAGCCTCTCCAATAGCTGGGATCATAAGTGTGCACCATTGCACCTGGTTCCAATGTTTGTGTTTTTTTTTTTTTGTACATATGTGGAAAAGTTTTAGAATTAAATTTATGTATGTTTCTGATATAATGCTTTCTCTTCTGAAAATGCCTAGTTTATAATCCTAGTTTTTATAATAATATGCTCACTGTTTCTTTCTTTCTCTTCTTTGTTCCCTCTTTGCTTAAGACTTTTCTTTTCGCCCATCTCTGGGCCTGGCACTAATTTATCTAAGCTCTAGAGATAAAGTAGGAAACAAGATCCAATCCTGCCCTGGAAGGATTTAAGAGTTCAATGAGTGGGAAAGAGTAATGTGTAACAGGCAACTCCCAGACATTTTTCTCAGTTAAGGGTTGGTTCATATTTAGTCTTAAAATATGAGAGGGTGGAGGAAAGCCTCTGTTTTTAGAATTAAAAACAAAACCCAAAAAACAAACCCTGTTCTTTGACTTTAAAAAGCTCTTAATAAATTTAAATACCTGTAAAATTGGGTGCAGTGTTGCATGCTTGTAACCCCAACTATTCAGGAGGCCGAGACAAGAGAATCGTTAGTTGGAACTAGGCTGAGCAACATTGCAAGGTCCTGTCTCAAAAAACAAGCAAAAGAATTTTAGTGCTTGCTGATGTATTCACTTTTACAGGTTGTTTATGTATGGTTATTTTCAGAACTTAAAGGAAAAAGGAAAGTATTTTATTATAAGCTTCTTAAAATACAATTCTATTGTCTTGTTTGGATTTTATGAAAATGGAGAACTGTTCTCCTCATTGCCTTAAATACTTTATTAATACTATGAGTCATCACTTCTGGAAATTTCTTATTCAGAAAACATTTAGCAGTCTTGATCATATCTTATGATTATTTTAATAAAATCATAAATATGATATATTTAGAATTATGTAAATAATACATGAGATGATGCCTTGGATCTACATATACTCATACACTTAATAAAGTGGACATTTTCATACTGCATTGCTTCAGTATGAGAATAGATCTGTTGTGTGAATAATCTCTTCTTATTAAAAATCATTTATTGAGGGGCTGGAGTGGTGGCTTGGTGGTTACAGCGCTTGCCTGGAATGTGCAAATACATGGGCTTCAAACCCCAGCACCCATGTACACAACTGTCAGAGCAATGAAAGCCATGTGAAAAACTCAATAAAAAAATTGCTTCTCTCTCTCTCTCACTGTCCTTCTCTCTTTAAAAAAAAATCATTTCTTGAGAGATTGACCTAAGAAGCACTGTGAAATGTCCATTAGATTTGGTCATGAGCAGAGCTGTGCCAGCAGGTTGGGGAGGTTAAGAGCAGGAGCCTGTGACATTGAGCTGGAGAGCGAATAGTAGAGGTGGAAGAGAAGACAGAAAGTGTGGATTCTTTGTTCATTGAATAAAAGTTACTGAGTGTATGGTATGCTGACCAACCACCTGGAACTGCAGGGATTTTTCTGGAACAGGGACTATTTTTTTAATTGGTATATTTTTAATTTTTTTTTTTAAAGAAAGAGGGGACAGTGAGAGAGAGAGAGAGAGAGAAGCATTTTTTCTTTTTTTATTATTATTTTTTGAGAAAAGCAATTTTTTATTTAGTTTTTCATGTGACTTTCATTCCTTGGACATTTCGTTGTGCATGTGGTGCTGGGGTTTGAACTCGCATAGTTGAACATGCCAGGCAAGTGCATAACCACTGAGCCACCACTCCAGCCCTATTCTTTTTTTTAAAATTTTTTAAATTAAGGAATTGAGTTATTGTACAATCATAAATGCATTTAAAGTAGCAATACGATATGCCTATACTCAAACCAGAATTACCCCCTAGATCCCTCCCTATTCTCCCTCCCTCTCTCCTCCTCCACCTACTGTGTCCTCCCTCCCCCTCCACTACATATCTATGATTGCCCTAGATTATGTGTTCCTGTGCCTTTGTTGGGTCTAATACATGAGATTAACTACCTTTCACACAGGCCTGCGTTTAGCTCCAGCCTCCACAAATGAGTGAAAACATTTGACTGAACAGGGACAATTACCAGACAAACCAGGGTAACTGGCCACCTGTGTGTGTGCCAGACACTTTGCTAAGCTCTGAGGATATAAAGAAAATAGACATGCAAAGAGATAATTATTTTATACAATGGTAATTTAGGGTGGAAGTAAATTTAGGAACACCCCCCACCTCTAGTTTTAGACTATAGAGGCAACTTTGGGAGAAGGGGATGGAGTTAAATTGAATCCAGGGAAAGGATTAGGAGTTACCCTGAGAAAAACTGAGGAGAAAGACCATTTCAGGCAAAAATATGTCCCTGTATGTGGTTTTTAGAGAAGTGAAAGTTTGTCATTTGTTTGTTTCTCCAGAAAGAAAAGGGGAAGTAGCTGACAAGGTCAGGGGAAGGGAACCCAGGTGCTTATAACACAGCAGTTTGAGGATGTGGGAGATACTGAGGGAGATTGACTAATGGCCTCTGTGTTTTCAGTGAGACAAGGACATGGCCTGGGGAGAGGGAGAAAAAGAGGATGGGGCATTGGAGGAGTGTGGGGAAATCACAGGTTTCTAAGGTGGTCAAATGAGATCACACTAGGTGAAGACTCTGAAAATTGCAAAACATTAAAAGAAATAGCTGACACATATTGGATGCTTTCCTTGTTTTAGGTGCTAAGTGTATGATAATGTTACAACATTATCACGTTTAATTTTCACAACAATCATAAAGATAGTTACCATTATTATTTCTACTTTACAGAGGAGGAAACCTAGGTGAAAAGAAATTAAAACTCACTCAAGAATACACAGTTCCTGAGAGGTGGAAGCCAGAATTCTGTAGGTTCTAGAATTCTGTAGGTTCTCTCACTCTTTACCTCTGAATTTAATGCAATTCCTTATGTATGTAACCTCATGTGATACTTATAGCTATGTCTTGCAGCATTATTATCCCCAAGTGAAATGACAGTAACCCAGATAGACTCTTGTCCAAAGTCAAGTTAGTAATCAAGACATAAGGTTAGGAAAATTCATAGGTAAAAATCGTTAGGGGTAAATACTCCGTGAATTGTATTTTCTCTGGATTACATAGTTTCTCAGCTTGTAAAATTAAAAAGTACATGACACTCCTCTCAATCCCCTCCAAAATATTCTAGCCATTCATTTGTATTTTCATATTTCAAATCCACTTTCCCCTAAAAGACATGAATATTACTTCTTAACTCCTAACCAAGTTGCAGGATTATAAATAGTGACTGTAGACTACCCTTATGACTGTTGAATTCCAATTGCCCTCTGAACCCTAAAGCTTTGGGAAATGGTGGAGACTTTTTGGAGCTTGCTCTGGTTTGCAACCCTCTGGTGCATCATGGGAGAAAACTTCAGAGGCATGATGGTGGGGTTCTGGTAGCTTCAGCCAGAATTGATGGCTAAAGGAGAGTTAACCTTCTCTTCAAAGGCAGACAAGGGACCCAGCGCATAGTGTTGGTTTATATGTTTGCGAGTCACAGATCATGGATTTTCTGTTTAAACTGTGACAGTGTTAATTTTTTTTAGAAATTTTCTGCATTTACCAATGAGGAATAGGAGATAATATAAAAGTTAAGGAACATTACCCTACTTTTCTATGCTAGCTAAGGATTGATTCAGGGCTAGAGTTAAGTCCCTACCCTCTTAAACAAGTACTCCAGTATAATTAAAAACCAGTGAAACTTGACCACCAAGATTACCAATTTGGTGGTACATCTTTTTTGGTTGCCTGCTGCCTTAGTACTCAGAATGCTTCCTGTTAGGCTTTCAGATCTTGAGTTTTCATCTCAGAAACTCTCTATTATGATGCCATACAGCATCCCTTTGCTCTCTCATTGATTGACCCTGGTATGTCAGGAACTGTTGACTCAGAGGTGAATGTAACAGTCCCTGCCCTCATAGCGTAGAGAATGCTCTATGAGTATAATAGGGGTCCTCATTTTAAGTCCAGAGTCAGGGAAAGCTTTGCTAAGAAAGCGTGTGATTCCAGCTGATTCCCAGAGTTGGTAGGAGTTAACCAATATGTTATGAACTGAACTGAATTCTCCTCAAATTCATGTGTTGAAGTCATAACCTGCAATACCTCAGAATTTGACTGTATTTTGAGATGTGGTCTTTAAAGAAGTAATTGAATTAACATCAGGCAATTTTTGGATTAGAGTAGACCAGTGTTCTTATAAGAAGAGGAATTTGGACCAAGGCATGTGCAGAGGGAAGACGATGTGAAGAGAATATATGACCATCTATAAGCCAAGGAGAGGGACTTCAAAAGAAATAAACCCTGCTATCAGCTTGATCTCTGACTTCTAGCCTCGAGTATTGTGAGAAAATGAATTTCTGTTGTTGCAGCCACCATGCTGTGGTATCTTTTTTATGGTAGCCCTCAAAAACTAATACACCAAGCAAAAACTAAAAATATTAGTGTTCCAGGTGGGGAGAAAAATAACAAATGAGCCAGGCCACAGAGGTGTACTTCTGTAATCCCAGTGACTCTGGAGGCTGAGGCAGAGGATCACAAGTTCAAAGGCAGCCTCAACAACATAGTGGGTCTCTAAGCAACTTAAGAAGACCCTGTCTCAAATAAAATATAAAAAAGGGTACAGATTTGGCTCAGTGGTTAAGCCCCTCTGGGTTCAACCCCAGTACCAAAAGCTGATATGGGGATTGTATTTATTTAGTATTTGTAAGGACTCACTCCATCTACTTGGAGCACATGGAATAAGGGGAAGAATAGCATGGAATCCGCATTTATAAAACCAAATATTCTTTTAAGTTACAGATTTCCAAAAGACAAGTTAGGGGTCCTGAAATTAAGTCATGCATCTACTGTTTTAAAAAAGATAACAATCTGGGTATGTAAGGTTGTGTATTTATGTATGTATTTACCAATGACCCAATCTCCCCTCACCTTATCATTTAAAGACCTGCGTCTAAGTGTATTATATATTCATGAGGCCCTTTTGCTTAGTAGAACCTTTTCAGCCTTTCTGTTCCTGAAAATCAAATACATATTCAGAAGGGCAGAAATCTGACCTACATGATTCCTATCCTGACTATGCAGGACCTATTTGTCCTCTTTTACTGATCATAAATACCTGTGGTTCTCAAACTTGGTCTCATAGAACCCTTACATTCTTAAAAATTACTGAGAACCCCAAAGAACTTTTATTCACATGGCCTACTGCTACACTTATATTAGAAGTTAAAACTGAGACATTTAAAAAGTATTTGTTTAAACTATAAAATCTGTTAACATAAAAACACATTTTTATGAAAAACAACTTCTTTCCAAAGCTAAAACATTAGTGATGGGCATGATTTTATGTTTGCAAATCTCTCTAATATCTATCTAGCTTAATAGGCAACAGCTGAAACCTTATTCCTGCCTCTGCATTCATACTCTTACAATATGTTTTTGTGATGGAAGTATATAAAAACAATTAGATTGCACAGACATGTGTAATTGGAATTCAGGAATATTTTTAAAGCCTTTTCAAAAATTGTGGCTACCATCTCAAAACTTGTTAAGTGGGAGTTTGTTTTTTTTTTTTAAGATCAGATGGAATGTGGATTCTGAATCCTTGTCAATACATTTTGAGCTCAGTTACATTAAGATCATTGGTTCTTATATTAGTTTCCTAGGACCATAACAGATTAACACAAACTAGGTGACTTAAAACAACAGAAATATTCTTTCACAGTTCTGGAGGCCAAACAGTTCTGTAATCAAGGTACAAGCAGAGTTGCATTCTTTCCAATGACTAAGAGACGATCCATTCCAATTTTCCCAGTTTCTGTCTACCTCTGTCTTCCCAAAGTCTCTGTGTGTCTTGATGTCTTCTTCTTTCCTGTCCCATATAAGGATGCTTGTCATTGGATTTAGGCCTCACTGGGATAACTGGTTTGATCTCATCTTGAGATCCACCTGGGAGCTACCATTCAACCCTACTTACTATAGGCACTTATATTTTGAATGGATTTTGATACATGCATGGTCTTATAATTTCATGAGTTAGTCACTTGGAAAGTACTGGTTCACTGATTTCTGCGGATCTTCCAAATGTTAACACATTTCAATGGATAGTATTTTTTTGGTAATATTTTAAAAATCACATTTGTTAGTATCACCGAGTATAGCAGCAAAATCTCTCAGTGGAGGGGAATAGACAGGCTCATGGTGACAGAAACAAATTTTCCAAAACACTGTTTCATTTGAAATTTTGAATGCTATCATTGCCAACAAACACACTAAGTTGTTTTCCTTGGTGTGACAGGCTTGTTTGTTCATTTTCAAGAAAGTGTCTGCCAGATACCCAAGTTTGGCAAATAATTTCATTTGTCAGTCATCCTTTCAAATAAAAACTAGAATTTTATGTTAAAACAGCTAGTTCAGCTTGCAACTCAAGCAATCACAGAAGGACTTTTCCTCCAGTCATTAGATTTTGGTATATAGCACATGCACTTTATGTATACTTTGCTTTATTTTGTTTTTTAAGTAGTGCTGGGTATCTAACCCAGGACCTTGTGTGTTGGTAGGCAAGTGCTCTACCACTGAGCTATATCCTATTTTGTCACACCAATTACTAAAAAGAAATGTACTCAAAGGTCAAGATTTAATAAAATAAGTAATTTTTATTGCTTATCTTAAGTGAACTTCTTGTATTTGTTTTTTTGTTTTTGTTTTTGCTCTACCAGGTATCAAATGCAGGAGCTCACGCCTGTTAGGCAAATACTCTTATCATTTAGCTACATCTGCAGTTTTAAAAATTCTAATCAAGATCCAAATAAGAGCTATATCCTACAATTAGCAATTAATATATCTTTTAAAGTCTTTTAATCTGTGTAATACCTGCTGTTTTTGCCTTGAGGCTTGCATTAAAAAGACACAAGGTCATTTAGCCTGGAAAATTTACTACTGGATTTTACTTATCACATTCTTGTATTATGTTTAACATGAGCTTATGTCTCCTGTATTTCCTATAGATTGGAAGTTAGAGCTAGAGTCTTAAAGAGGTATGGGTTCAAATATTATGGCAAGAATACTTTGTAAATGGTGATGTGCTTTTCTCTCAGAAGGTATTAAATGTTTGGTCAGATCTCCTTTTATGAAGTGAGAAGCCATTGATGTTCATTGCCTTTATGTATTAATTCATTAATTAATTTGTTGCAAAATGGTTATATTCTCCCTCGCTCTCTTTCTCTCTCCCTCTCCCACTTTCATTACTGAAGATTGAACTCAGGGCCTCACACATGCTAAGCATGTGCTCTATTACTGAATTGCACTGCTAACCCTGCTGTCTCTTCTTTATTCATTGACTAGAATTTTTATGGAAAGAAAACTTCCCCTCATTGACTATTTGGTTACCCCAGGGTGCAGTTTGTATTGGAAAGGCAGACTAAAGACTTGATTCATATCATTTATTTACCAGTTTCCAGAATAATGATTTACTGCCTTAGCGTTATCCAAAAGTTATCTGTAAGATTTGTTTTCTATTTTTAAGTATCTTTATAACCTCCTGGATTTAGATGTTGAATGTATTTCAGCTCATTGCAGTAATTCTTCTTATATTCAATTTTCACATCTTTGGCTAATTCTTTGAATTGGTTTTTCCATCCTTTGACATGACTCTGGTAGTCATTGATATCATATCAATAATTAAGCAAGCACTTAACATTCCAGTCTCACTGTGTACATTTTTTGCTGCAGATCAGCAGTCAATCAGTTCTACAAGGAGCACTGGTTCATTTTACTGGGAACCCTTAGAGCCCATAACCTTGGTAGTAGGGGTGCTCATTCATTTCACTGGGTCAGTGATTTTAGCCTTTTACATATGTATGGTTTCAAAGCAAAATATAACAATTATTCATTCTGATACTTCCAACTGAATCTAATACTACAGCTTTATTTTTTTAAGAGAGAGAGAAAGAAAGAATCAGTTTTTATTTAGTTTTTCATGTAGGCTTCATTGCTCTGAGACTTTGTTGTGCATGTGGTGCTGGGATTTGAACTTTCGTACTTGCGCATGCTAGGCAAGCGCAGTAACTGCTGAGCCACTGCTCCAGCTCCAATACTACAACTTTTTGTTTGTTTTAAATTTCATCTACTTTTCCTTTCTGCTACATAAAAATTCCTGTCTCTAGGGACAGCAAGGTAATTAGTCATTTTCTTATCTGACAATACATAGTCTCAATAATAATAATACCATCACCCATAATATGATTACTTCAATAGAGTTTTAACATTTTTATAGTTCTTTTTGTCTTTAGGGCTAATTCCACTAGTAATATCCTGTATTTTCAAGTCACTTGAAATAATTCCTCTAATCAAGTTCATTTATTTACTTTTTAGATAGAACCATGCTTAATCATTTTTGCATTTAGTTCCTATTATATTCCCCTCCATATCTCTAAATCATAAACTTATACTTTTCTTTTTTTCAACTTTGCACATGATCTTTAAGCGAATAATTATAACAGATAAGGCTGGAGCTCACTTAGCATACCTTTCTCCCCTCATTGTAGGAAGGTCACCATTTTGGTGACTCCATTGATCACTCTATAATTTCTACACTTGATAACTTTTATTTCTTGTTCTATCCACATAGGTGGTAGCCTCAAAGGTGTTTTTTTTTTTTAATTTATACATCCACTTGGGCATAGGGCCCAATAGAGACCTATGGACATATTAGGTAACTGTTACTTGCTGGATTAAATTGATTTTTTATTATACTCTTTGCAAAATAAAATGTTAGCCTTTAATAAGAGAAACATTAGCTAAATCATTTATTATCATCTCATAAATCATGATATCAGATCAAGAATTTAGAATTAGGAAGTTATTTTTCTTTTCTTCACTTTTCCCCTCATTCACTATAAGTGACTTTGGGTCATCTTGTCCTATATAATTCCATTATTAGAAGCTATATGTTATTGTGATTCAAATTTGGTAGGAATAGAGAAAGATTAGAAGAGAGCTTGAGGTTGTTTTAAAAATTAAGAGGTAAAATTATAGTAAAACTCTAGTAATTAAATTCATATGAATGAATGTTAGCGCTGAACCCTGGGATTGAAATTGAAAAGCAAACTAACTTCAGTTATTTATGACATAATCTATACAATCATAAAAGTACAGTGGAAAATAATTACCCACAGCATTCAAAAAAGTGCCTGACTATAAACATTATATGATTGTCCTTGTAATCTCTATCTCTATTAATGAACTGAATTATACAGCATTAAAAAAAAAAACCCAGGGATTGAACCCAGGGGTGCTTAACCACTGAGCTGCATCACAGTCCTTTTTATTTTTATTTATTTATTTATTTATTTTTTAGAGCGAGAGGGACAATGTGAGAGAAAGAATCAATTTTATTTAGTTTTTCATGTGGCTTTTGTTTCTCTGACATTTCATTGCTGGGGTTTGAATCCATGTCCTTGTGCATGCCAGGCAAGCACCATAATCACCAAGCCACTGCTCCAGCCCCCTTTTTTTAAATTCTAAGATGAGGTCTTATTAAGTTGCTTAGGGCCTCGTTAAATTGCTGGGGCTCGCTCTGAACTTGTGATCCTCCTGCCTCTGCCTCCTGCCTCTGCCTCCCGACTCACTGGGATTACAGGTATGCGCCACCACACCCGGCTTGATTTTTTCATTTATGTGCCATGATGCCAGGCTTAAATAACATTCTTAAAGAAACATGAGTAATTAAACATTAATTTAAAACTATTGATGGGGCTGGAGCGGTGGCTCAGCGGTTTCAGCGCTTGCCTTACAAGCATGAGGACCCGGGTTCAAACCCCAGCACCACGTACACAACTGAGTGTTGGAGCAACTAAGGCCATGTGAAAAACTAAATAAAGTTGTTTCTCTCTTTCTCTCTCTCTCTCACTGTCCCTCTTTCTTTAAAAAAAAAAAAACTATTGACCATATCATATAAATCATTTTAGACAAATTTTAACCAAAAGACCTATCCCAAATTCCAGTATCAAATAAAATTATTCAGCACAACATTTCTAAAGTAATTCTCTATGTACAAGATTAATAGAAAACTAACTTGTGAGAATTGAGACTCAGATTCAATTGGATATCAAATTTAAAGATCTTTGTTTCCTCTCCAATGTGAATAGCCTCTAATTATTGTCATATTTTATTTCCTCTGGATCACGCTAAGTGAAGCTTGAATGTAATTACATAATAGGTCAATAATTCTCCTTTATAGATTTCAGTCCCTTTAATATAACATTATAATTCATGAATATCAATATGCATTTAAAAATAGTACACAAGCATTATTTAATATGGGAATTATATTGAATTACTGGAAATCACTATTGACAGAATTAACAGAAGTCTTTCTATTTCTAAGCAGAATTTTCTGGCACTTTCGTCTGTCTTTTAGTAAATGTACAGCTGCATTGCTTTATTTAAACTTGCAATATTTTCCTCTGTTATTAGTTCACTTAGTATTATGTTTTTAATTGTGTGCTTTACTGTGTTCTTGTTTCAAGTTTGTTTTTTAGTCAGTATAATTTTTTCAGAAAAATGAAAATCAAGCCTTAAGTATGATAGGCAAGTGCCCTACTACTGAGCACTAACCCACGAAAATCAAGTTTATTTCTAAAAGTTATCAGCCATCTCAGAATTCTAGGGCATAAAAGGTGAGAAAACAGTGAAAGTTTGACATTAACCTACTCTAGAATATTAGGAAATGTTTTCTTGGAAACTCCTTGAACTTTGTGAAGTTATTTTATTAAACTATTACTATGGAGAGGTGGCCTGGTATAATGGTTAAAAGACTGTAACCAGGAACTGGAATGTCTGGGTTCTAATCCTAGCCCCACTCAGTAGAGTGACTTTGGGGCAAGTTATTTGACTTTTCAGGTGTTTCTTTCACCTGTAAAATGGAGTTGATCATGCTGAACAAGGTGGTGCACACCTGTAATCCCAGTGACTCAGGAGGCTGAGGCTGGAAGATTATAGGTTTGAGGCCAGGCTCAGCAACTTAGTAAGGTCCTAAGCAACTTAGTGAGACCCTGTCTTAAATTTTTTAAAAAGATTGAAAAGGGTGGAGATGTGGTTCAATGGTTAAGCTCCCCCAGGTTCAATTCCTGGTATGTAAATAAGTAAATAAATAAAGTTGATCATTGTGCCTAGCTCATAATAGTCGTTTTGAGGATCAAGTGAGTTATATGTACAATGCTTAGAGAACCTGGCATGTTAAGTGTTTTATAAATGTTAGGTATTATTATTATGACCTTTTCTGTTAAGACCATCAGCAATCATTGTCAATAATACCAATAGTTCTAATACTTTATATTAGCATTCAGAAATATTTTTACAACCATTTAATTAGAAAATTATAAAAATGCTTCCTAAATGCAATTTTCAAAGGGATTTAAACATGCTAGAGTTAAAAGTTTTCCCAGAAAAGCACCTCACCATCTTAAAAATGAAAGCCAAGAGGATTCACATGCAGAAAATAATTTTACATTAATCTTTTTCCTTCAACAAATATTTAGGTGCCTGCTGTATGTAGAAAGAATATGGGAATAATAGGATGAATTATGTATGGATCTTTCTGTTACTTATTTATCTGAAAGAGGACATATAAATACAAATAAATGACTTAGGTAGGAGGCCAGAGTATTCTTCCCTATAGGAATGAGGGAAAATTCTTGTAGGAGCTTGTGTTAGAATTATGCCTCGAAGGTTGAGCAGGACTTAAATATATAGAGAAGTGAGGTTCTGTGTTACGTGTAAAGGAAGGGGTTTGTTTTGCTTGGAGCCTGGTGTGCATGCAGAAGAAATAGGACTATATGATGTTAAGAATATGGAAGACCAAGGAAACTGAGCTCTTAAGATTTTTTTCAGTCCTTAGCAGGATATTGTTAAGTGATTTTTTTTTTTTGTTTTGTTTTGGTGTTTTGAGACAGGGTCTTATTATGTTGCCTAGGCTGGCCTTGAACTTCTGGGGTCAAGTGATTTTCTTGTCTCTCGTCTCCTGAATAGCTGGGACTTATTAGTATACACCACTCTGCCCACCTAAGGTGTCTGTGAAAATGAGATAAAATTCACATAACATAAAGTTAACCATTTTAAATGAATAATTCAGTGACAGTACATTTGCAGTGTTATACAATGGACATATCTATTTTAAAAACATTTTCATCATCCTCAAATAATATGCCATATCCAGTAAGCAGTTATTAGCCATTCTCCTAGCCTCTAGCAACTACCAATCTACTTTGTTTCTAAGAAATTATCCTTTATATCAATGAAATCATGTAGTTGTGACCTCTTGTGTCTGGCTTCTTTTACTTAGCATAATGTTTTTAAGATTCATTCATGTAGGGGCTGGAACGGTAGCTCGGCGGTTATGGCACTTGCCTGACATGTGTGAGTATGAGAGTTCAAATCCCAGCACCACATACACAATGAAGTCTTGGAGCAATGAAGACCACATGAAAAACTAAATAAAAAATTGTTTCTCTCTCTCTCTGTCTTTCACTATCCCTTTCTCTTTAAAAAAAATTCATTCATGTCATAGCATGTATCAGTACTTCATTCATTTTTATGATTGGCAGTAATTAGAAGGTAAGGCTGTGTTGGAAAACAAAAAAGTCTTGAATTGATGATATTATAAAACGGAAAAAAAAAAGCAAATGGAACCAAAATGGGAAAAAAGTATTTGCAGACCATATAAGGTTCTAGAATCCAGAATACATTCCATTGAGAGAACATACCACAATTTGCTTATCCATTTGCTTGCTGATGGACATTTGGATGTCTACACCTCTCGGTGCTTGAATAGTGCTGTTATGAACATGCACATACAAGTACTTGAGTATTGTGCCTGTTTACAGTCCTCTAGGGGTTATATCTGGGTTGGAATTATTGCATTGCGTGGTAATTCTGCTTAAATTTTTGAGGAACCACTAAACTGTTGTCCGTAGCAGTCACACCATTTTACTTTCCTATCAGTAGTGTACAATAGCTCTAGCTTCTACACATCCTCACTAACGCTGATTTTCCACCTCTTTTATTGTCACTAGTGGGCATTTTACTGTGGTTTTGTTTTGCATTTCCCTATTACTAAAGATGTTCAGCATCTTTTCATGACCTCATTGGCTGTTTATATATTTTATTTGGAAATATCTCTTTTCAAGTCTTTTGCCCATTTTTAAATTGATTGGTCTTTTTTATCGTCAAGTTTTTTTTGTTGAGTTTTGTTGTTGCACAGTTTCTTTTTATATTCTAAATTCTAGATAGACCTTTATGAGGTCTATGATTTGCAAATATTTTTCCCACTTTGTTTCAATTTGCCCTACTCTTGTAAGTTTTATAAAGTGGATGCTGAGGTCATTGTTCAAGACTTTTCTTCCTTTACAACATGGGAAATACCTTCTAATAATTGCATTAGTACCATCAAAAAAGTCTGGTATGTTGTATTTTCTTTTTCATTCAGTACAGTATTTTCTAATTTTTACTTTATTTCTTCTTTGACCTGTGGGTTATTAGAATTCTCTATTTTGATGTAAAATATTTAGAGGTTTTCCAGGTATCTTTCTGCTGTTGATTTCTAATTTAATTTCATTTTGTTAGAGAACATACTTTTATATGATCTGAATCTTTTTGTGTTTGTTTAAACTTGTTTTATGGCTCAGAACATGGACTGTCTTAGTAAATATCTTGTGTACACTTAAAAATAATGTAGTTTTCTGCTTGAGGAATATTAATTAGTTGGCTGGGTCATAGTATTGTTTAGGTCTTCTGCATCTCTGCTGTTTTTCCCTTCACTTAGGTTTTGAAACCTTTGATTACAATTTTGGATTTGTCTATTTTTACTTTATTTCTGTTTTTGTTCATCTATTTTGAAACACAGTTATTAGGAGCGTTAATGTTTAGGATTGTTATAGTCTCTTGATAAACTGGCTTCTTTATCATTACCAAATGATCTTCCCTTTCCCTAGCAATAGCATTTATTTTGAAATATTCTTGGTATATTAATATCGCTGTTCCAGTTTTTTTCTTCCTTTCTTTCTTTCAAAGAGAGAGGGACAGTGAGAGAGAGGAGAGAGAGAGAGAGGGAAAGTATCAATTTTATTTAGTTTTTCATATGGCTTTCATTGCTCTGACACTTCATTATGTACATGGTGCTGGGTTTTGAACCTGTGTCCTCACACATGCCAGGTAAGCACTGTAACTGCTGAACCACTGCTGTAGCCCCAGCTTTTTTTTTTAATCTGATTTTTAGTAATTTCGTTATGATGTATTTTGGTGTTATTTTCTTCATGTTCCTAGTATTTCAATTTTTGAATTTATATAATCTGTGAGTTTAGTTTTTATCAAATTTGGGAAAATGTCACCATTATTTCTTCAGATGTCTTTTCTGATCCTTTCCCATAAACTACCTTTGTTTTCCCTTTCAGGTTCTTCAACTACAAGTATTTAGGGCTGCTTGAAGTTGTCCATAGCTCATTTATGCTTTTTGTTTTTAGTTTCCTTTTGTCTCTATCGTTCATTTTAGAAAGTTTCTCTTGCTGTGTTCAAGTTCTCTAATCTCTTCTGCAATATCTGATCTTCTATTAATCCCATATGCTATAATTTTCACCTTAGAGGTTATTTTTTTATTTCTAGAAGTTGGATTTAGAAATTTTATACTTTCCTTGTCTCTACTTAACTTTGAGCATATTAGATTATAATTGTTTTAATGTCCCAGTGTGCTGATTCTAACATCTATATCAGTTGTGAATCAGTTTCAGTGATTGCTTTTTCTTCTGTTTATGGGTCATATTTTTCTATTTCTTTGCATGACTTGTGATACTGAATGTCAGATATTCAGTATTGACTATTGAATGAAAGACATTGTGAATTCAATGTTTAACTGTGTTAAGTGCTGGATAATTTTGTTTTCCTATTTAGGTACCTAAGCTCAAGATGGAGGTAAATTACTTAATAGTTTGATTCTTTTGGTCCTCACTTCTATGGTTTTTATTGGCAGGACCCAAACAGCATTTAGTTTAGAGCTAATTCCTTCTGATACTAAGGCAAGACCAAGACCCATCTGAACACTCTGTCCATGTTCCAAGGAGGTTTTCGAGTCAGGCTGGTAGGAATAACAGTCCTCTGTGAGTGCCGACTGTTGCTCCCTCTAATCCTTTCAAATGGTTTGTTTCCTTCTGGACCTTTTATAGTTTTTTCCACATGCATGCGCTGATCAGCACTGTAAAATTCTCGAGGAGAACCCTCTGCAAATCTCCGGGGTTCTCTGTTCAGTTCTGTCTCTTGTACCCTGCCTTGTGGACTCTGGCAATCTTGTTCTCCATGGATCCCAAGTTCTATTTGCTCAACTCAGGGAGTCTGCTTAGACTCCCCTGCATTTCACCCCCCGCCAATCCCTGTGCCATGGCCTATAGACTCTCTGAATGTAGTAAGTTTGGGTAACTGTTTATTTTCCATCTCTCAGGGATCATTTTTTTCATTGCCTAATGTCATATATATTTTTTTAAACAGAGAGAGAGAGAGAGAGAGAGTTAATTTTATTTATTTTTTCATTTGGTTTTTGTTTTTCCACAACTTAGTTGTGTACATGGTACTGGGAATCAAACCTGGGTCCTTGCACATGCCAGGCAGGCACATCACTGATGAGCCACCTTTCCAGTCCCTACTATCCAATATTTTGAAAACTGTTGTTTTATATATTTTGTCTGGCTGGTTTTCATTTTTGTTGGTTCAGGTGGAAGGGTCAGTCTAAGTCCTTGCTGTTTAATCTTGGCTGAATTCAAAGCTCTACTGTTAATAGTCACCTCACATTTCAAGGAGAGGAAGACAAAAGTTCCAACAGTCTCTAACCAACAGCCTTTGGTACAACCACATTGTAAAATAAAATATGTTTAGTATTCCTATTTAATACTTCTTAAATCTCTAGAGCATTATGAAGGTTTGCTGTGAGTAGTGATTTATAGATTGTTTGAACCAGACTTCAGAACTCTGAGACCTCCTTGCTATGTGACAGTGACATTTTCAAAACACAAGGGGCTATTGATAAATTGCAAATCAGTTTTCACTCTTACTTGGTAGTCATTTGGCAAACTTGGTTCTGCCTCAACCTGTGCCATCTGGGTAAGGCTGCAGTTAAGGAAAATTTTCTCTCTGAAGATCTTAATAGTAAAACTCCCTCCCATAGGGAATTTACTATGATTTGAGGGTGTATTTCTAGAACACTGAAAACTTTTCTAGTCCAACTCCAAGAAGTGTTGTGTGATACTTGTTAACTTATTCTTTAGAATTTCTTTGAAATATAAAGGGAAAGTCTCACCCTCATATTTGCATGTGGTGTGTGTTGGGGGGGTGGAGACCAGTATTTTACAGCAAGAATGTATGGAAATTTGAAAATAATCATAGACCAATTAATATATTTTAAAGCATTTACTATGGGTATATAAATTGTTAGGGCAATGAATGAATTTATCTCCATGAATCTCAGAGATCTAGCCTTCTGACAAGTCTTATTTAATAAAAATTTTTATACATCAGTCACATATAACTGCAAACCAAAGCTTTATGTTAGAATGAAGTAACTGGTGTTGCTGAAATATAGTATTTCAAACAAAAATAAAGAATCTTGCCTTTAGAGATAACTTTATTTTTTTTTTAAAGAAAGAGGGACAGTGAGAGAGAGAGAGAAAGTAAGAAACAACTTTATTTAGTTTTTCACATGGTCTTTGCTGCTCTGAGACTTTGCTGTGTATGTGGTGCTGGGGTTTGAACTCATGTACTCGCGCATGCAAGGCAAGCGCTGTAACCGCTGAGCCACCACTCCAATTCCTAGAGATAACTTTAAAAGCTTAATTGTAGATAAATATTTAATTTCTTTTAGATTACTTCTAATATTGAAAATAGAATTTTCTTCCTGGATTGTCCAGGGCTTGTGTACATCTAGTAAGGAATTTACCGTTTAGTTTTTAGAGATAAATATTCCAAATAACGACAAAAATAACCAAAGCCAAGGTAGCCTTGCTAAGTGCCAGGTTGAGTGATACAGATCCTAAGTATTATAGCATTTTATTGCACAGAGAGGCACCTGAGCTGAGTATTTATATCAGGTCAGACATCTGGGACTGAGACGAGGTTAGTTATTCTGAAATGGAAGCAGTAGGTAGACATGGATAGTGAAGGATGTTAGCTGTATGTTGTGAATACTGTACCCTGAGGAGACAGTCTGTCAAACCAATGAGTACACAAGAGAGAAATTAGAGATTGGGTGGAAACAATGGGTTAGGATCTACTCGAAGATCATGAATTCTCTGAAGTATTACTTTATACAGTGATGGCAGTGAAAAGGGGAAGGGTAATTAAAGTATTCTGTAAAGGAGAAAGTGAAGGACCTGGTGACCAAAAGTCAAGATTGAGAGAAGAGTCAAAGGTTTTGAGCCAGGACAAGAATGACATTTTTATTATTATAAACAGGAAAGACAGAAAGGAGAGCTTGAATGAACTGATGCCAGAGATCCCAGAAGGAGACTTTTGTAAAGAATTCCCATCCTCACTGTGTGGCTCCTGAATGGAACTGCCCTGATGGGCATTTCTTGAATTTTCTTTGAGTTTAGTATGTCTGGATAAACTCAAGGGTGTGGAAGGGCATTTAGGGTTTATGAGGTCACCTGGCTGAATCCCCTCATTTTAATGATGTGCAAATAGAGGGCTTCACATATCCTAACTTTCTTTAAAGCCAAGCATCTAAGTTGGGCTTTTAATTATTTTCTTAAATTATTGTAGTAAAGTTTGCTGTGTGTCAGCTTTGCCTGTCGGCAAAGCAAGGCCTGTGTTTCCTGCCTTAATTCAATTATTATCAATCAAGTTTGTTATTGATTTAATTCAAGTCATTTTTCAAACACAGATGTATTCCTCCTTAATGTAATACAATGAATCTCCTTTTCCTTTATTTATACACCCAGTTACCAACTTTCTAAGTAGTACACTGTGGACATTCATGTCAAAAAACAAAACAAAAAAACAGAATTACAACAATTTAGTTAAAGATCTTAAATGGCTTTAGTTTGCTATTCTAGAATTGAAATTATATATACAATATCTATCAATCATAGAAAGTGTTCCAATGAGCAGAGGGGAGGAACGTGGTTTTATAGACAAAGAAGGGCTGTAGAAACTAGAATCAAAAAACAAAAAGCAGAATGGTCATTTGGAAAGTTGGTTTCCTGGTAAAGTGGGGACAGAGAAAAAGAACAACAGAAAAGTAATTGCTAAATTGATAGGTTATAACAGCACATTACTTCAAGTTACTTTTTGTAAGGATTAAAGGATATAATGATTAAAAGGAGGGAACTTCATTGTCTTGCTGTTTGGGAAAGTTGGCACCTACATAGGACCTTCCCCCGACACCCTCCCCCCCTTCCTGAAAAGTTCAGATAAAAATTTAGTTGGCATAAACCTGTAATCTCAGCAATTTGGGAAGCTGAGACAGGAGGAACACATGTTCTTCACGAATTTAGAGACCCTGAGCAATTTAGCAAGAAGATCCTTCCTTAAAATAAATAAAAAGGGCTGAGGATATAAACTCAGTGCTAGAGTGCCCCTGGGTTCAATCCCTAGTCAGTAGCAACACTACACACACACACACACACACACACACACACACACACACTCCAACTTAGTTTGCATTTGCTGATGTGGAACTTTATCATAGGTGACTTTTTTTTTTGTTTTGTGTGGGGGGGTCTGGTCTGTTGGAGGCTAGTGGAAGAGCTTAGTCAAAAACAATGACTTGCTACAATTTTTATTTGATCCTGCCATAGTCGGCCTGCCTGGGTTAATAAGTTTGCACTCTCGCAGTGTGCCTGAACTGTTTGAGGGAGAGGAAATGATTAACATCAATTTAAACCTGGGTTGAGGATTCTTTCTGGGAGTCAGTGTCCACAATTTTTAAAAGGAAGAACCAGGACATGCAGAGGATGTCGGTAAAGGCATTACTAATGCTCTTTGCCCCTTTGAATACTAGTCCCAAAGACTTCACACTCCTGTAACCCTGAGTTCCTATGTGACTCCTACTCTGCCTGAAGGGAAAGAGATTATCCCGACGTCCTGAGTGTGTAAACTTTGTCGTTTTGAGATCTTACCAGGTCCTACACCTTGGCTGGAACCTGGGGAGAGTGCTTTATCTTTCCTGTCTTCTGGCCCGTGGAGCTCGCTGTCTTTGTCGCTCTTCTGTGTTCCAGTATCCAGTCCTTTCTCTCCTGGGGCCAAAAGTCTCCAGGTTTCCCCCACCTCTCTATATTTATTTATAGCCTCCGGGATTGCGTTCTGCCTGCAGCTCTCTACCCCAGGCGCCGGGAGCGTGCTGGGGGCGGGGCTGAGCGAGCGGAGGACCCGCCCCTTCAGTTGGGAGGCGCGCCTGTGATTGGGGAGGGCGGGCGCTGCCGCGGGGGCGGAGCCCGGAGGTGAGGCGGGGCCCAGGGGTGAGGCGGGGCCTGGAGGTGGGGCGGGGCCCGGAGGTGGGCCTGGGACCCGGAGCGCGACGGGCGCCGCTGGGGGCGGGTGGCGCGGCAGAGCCGGGCCAAGTGCGGCGCAGCTGTGGTGTGGCGCTTCCCTCTCGCCACGCGCCGGGGGTGGGTCAGCGAAGGTAAGCGAGTCCCCGCTGAGCTCGCGCAGGGAAGCAGGGTGGGGAGGGGCCCCGGCAGCGCACCGACCAGGTGGAGAGACCCACGGGCGCGCCCGGGACAGGTGTGTTTTGGGAGAAGAGGCCGGGTGTAACTTCCGCGCGCGGAGTAGGAGCGCGGGGTAGGGCGGGGCGCGGCTGGGCGCGGGCAGGCGGGCGGCCCCTTCGGGCGAACCTCTGAGCCGGAGGCGCCGGGACCGCAGCGGGTTGTGCTCTAGCTTCTTAGCACTTTGCTCTGGGACAGAGAACTTTTGAGTTGATCCACACACACTACCTCTCCAAATCTCAAGAAATCCCAGGTACTTGTAAAATTCTTGTGTTCTTCAAACTGCATTTATAGTTCGTGGTTCAGGACTGCAGGAGAAACTCTAACGTTAGCTTTATAAAGACACGTTGTTACTCAGTTTGCTAGAAGGGTGAACTAGTAATGTTATTTAAACAGGACACCAGGGAATACATCATGGAGATTGGGTATGCCAACTTTAAAGCTGGAATGGTTGGGTTCCAGTCTACTTGTTTACTGCAAAAACTTGGAAAATTTGCTTAACTTCTGTATGCTTTAGTTCTCATATATGTCCCAAATTTACAAGTTTGTGAAGATTGAGAGATTGTTGCCTAATGCTTGGGAGCAATGAATGTTGGTTATTTTATTTTTGTGCATTTAGATGAGCATTGAAATCCAATGTTTGTCATCACCAGAAAACCTACTCCCTTTCCTTAGAGCCGTTGCTGGAAATATTTGGAGATTGCTTTGGAACAGTTTTTGTAAGATGAGTCCTACAAGAAGAGGTCTCATCCACCTTGTTCGAATCAGATTCACCCTCAAAAGAACTGACACCTGGGGCTTGGTGGTAACGGCACTTGCGCAAGTACACGGGTTCAAACCCCAGCACCCACATACACAACTACGTGTCAGAGCATCGAAGGTCAATAAAAATTGATTCTCTCTGTCTCTCTCACTGTCCTTCTCTCTTAAAAAAAGAAAAAGGACACCTCAGTCTTCCCCACCTCTCTCCCCCGCAGTGTTGGGGAGCAAATGCAGGACTTCCTACAAGTGCTGTACTGCTTAGTTAAACCCTCAGCCCTCAGACACCTCTCTCTTGAAAACTGTTCTAAAAGAGGTATGAAAGAAAGTATTACCTTTAGGTTGAATGTAGCCCCATTTGCCACATTTTAAGGACTATATTGAGATAGATTTGTTTAGAAAGTTATTTAAACTTTATGCAGAATTTTGGATTTATACTGTTTGGGATAGGTGCTTATTTGTACTATTATTGCAAGACGAGGTAGATCAGAACATTCAAAATTGGTAAACAGATATCATAGGAACCATAGCTTGCTGTGTAAAAAATCTCAGAATTGAAAGGGATATGAAAAATCAGACCAGCTGGTCTTTACAGATAAAGATGTGGCAAGAGACCCAGGAATCAATGAAAGGCTGAACTTAAATTAGAATTCAGCTCTACTGATTGAGGAATTATAAAATCAGAGGAATATGTTTTAATTTTGATGATAGTTACAATTTTATTTTTGACAGTTTTATGGTGCTGTGAATGGTTTCTCTCTCAGCAACATCCTGCTTGGTAGCTTAATTGCATGATTCATAATCATTCTTCAGCACCTTTGATTTAAATCACAAGTCTCAAAGTTGCTACATCTATTATTGCTTTGAGAACAAGGAGATTGTCTTAAGCTTTGTACAAACATGTTCTAACAGTGCTTTGGTTTTGTTGTTTAAAATGTAGCCCTTTTCTCACATGTACAGAATGTAAATAGCCAGTATAAACAATTTGACCTACTTGGCAGTTTGTTATCACTGTTATTGGTGACATTTTCTTGATTAGGTAGGATAGAGTCAGGAAGTGGAACCCCTGAATGCTAGCCTAAGGAAATAGGACTATGTCCTGAAGAAGTGTGTTGCAATGTTGCTGCTAACTTCAAAAGCATTTGGAGTGAAATTATTTTGAGATATTGGTGTGTTAATTGCTGACTCTTCCCCTGCTCTTGGCTTAGTGCACTCCCTCACCTTTGGGTATTTGTTCAGAGGTTACCTTCTTATTTAAAATTGCATACAACCCTGCACCTCCTATAATATATAGTTACCTGTTTATATAATTACTCATTATCAGTTATCTGCCACTAGAGAGTAAGATCCATGTGGGTTAGGGTGCGTCCCAGTTGTGTTCACTGCTGTGTCCTATGTGCCTGGAAACAGTACCTAGCATATAGAAGGTATCAGATGTGTGGGTCTGATGCAGACATTTCCAGCAAGACTAGTAATTACTTAAGCTAATTCACTGTCATTTTGCCCTGTTCTACCCCCACCCTACTTCTAATTACTTCTCCTGGTTACCCAGGAATAAAACCTTGAGGCAATCTTAATTCTTCCTCCTATCTTGTACCCCACATGCAAATATTTCACCTGCCAGTTTTTTGCAACCCTGACACTCCTGCTGTTGCCAAACCCCTATTTCTTTGTGCCCCTTCATTTCATTACATCTTCTACACCTACAGTCTTGCGGTTCCCTTTTCAAATGGTTCACATCCTCATCTGCAGAATGAGATTCACAGTGAGAAGCCAGGCATCCAAGCGCCCTACAGTGTGATCTCAAATCCACTTTTTCTGTATCTCCTATAGATAAAAACAGTGATTTCCAACATACGCTTATAAACATGAAAGTTAGCTAAGACTTTAATGACAGGGTCTTATCAAATCCCAAGATAATATTGCTTCATGACAGTTTCTCCTATTTTTATTAATTATTTGAACTTTTCCCCAGTGTAGTAATTATTCAGACAACTGCACTAATAGCTTTTCCCTGTTTGAAGACTTCAGCTGCCTTTCCTGCTTTCAGTCTTGTCCTTTGAACTTCCCTCACGTGCCCTCACTCCACAGTACTAGGTAAGTTTAGTTAAAGGTGGTTTTTTTCCTTCCTCTGAGTTCTGGTACTTTCATAGAGAATTTATCACACTGTACTTTGAATTGTAATTCTTTGAGCATTTTTCTTTTTTGCTGAATATAAACTGAAGGACAGGAAGCATATACACAGAAATTCCAGTAAGAATATAGGAAAATTCCAGTTACCTTTTTTCCTTTCACTTTTTTTCTTTTCAGTTATTTTTAAAGGAAATATAAGACTCACACTTAATTTGCTTTTTAAATAAAAGTGAAATTAAAATTCTGTTTAATAAGTCTTTAAACCATTCAATATTGAGTTGCAACAATTATATCTACAGAATGGACAAATACGGGAAATGGCAAGGGAAATTAGTGTTAAGTAAATAGATACAAATAAAGATATCGAGGTCTGTATTTATAGAAGAGAGGAGGTGTAGGAAGAACATACCCAACACTCACATAGATGGACAATCAGATATTTAAAAAAATACACAATAATATTATTCAGGAAGCCTTTTGGGCAAGACAGATTTTAAGGAGCAGAATGTATAGCTTTGAATTTTCTTGTGAAGTATTATTTCTAAATTATATTTTGTTTTTATATCTTCAGGCACATAATACTCTTTTTTTTTTTTTAAGAGAGAAGCAATTTTTATTTAGTTTTTCATGTGGCTTTCATTCCTCTGACACTTCATTATGTATGTGGTGCTGGTGTTTGAACTCGCGTACTTATGCATGTGAGCAGCGCCTTAACTACTGAGCCACTGCTCCAGCCCATTTGGTTTGTTTTCTGAGCTGGAAAAGACTGAATATTTTCTTCTCCGGTCTTGTGGGAATTAATTTATCTCCTTCCATTGTTTAAAAATTCATTCTTTTTTTCTTCATTTATTTTCCTGGATTTATGGAGAAACTGTATGCTAGAAATTTTTTAGTTCTTCAGCGAAAGGTGGTAGCTACGATACTTGAGTTGGTCTGTTATTCAGCTTACAGTTTAAGGTTGATATGAGCATTTGGTTTAACACATTTTGCTTAGTTTTACATTATAGACATCTTCTTGCACATATTCCAGTTGAGTCAGTGTTTTACTTGTGACTCTTTCAGATTAAATCTTAATTTAGGAATTTATGTAGATGTTTCTGATATTTATCTTTTCTCTCCTTTAACCTCCCAGACTTCAGCTGGGTTTTTGCATTCTGGGGCATGCATTAGGCTTATTTTCTTTGTTCTTGATTTTGAGAATTTATGGGTATAATTATGGTAAATATATTTTACCATTTTTACAGTGAAACTACATTTTCTACTGATAGGAGAGTGTTAGTAGGGAAAACACAACAGTCCTAATTTTTAAACTGTTAAAACTTTTAAGATAAAATTCTACATATTGTTTTTGCTAATAATGTATCTGGTAAAAAGGACTTGACACAAATGTGCTTCTGTGTCAGTAAGTGTCATAATTTAAATATGTAATTGGTTGTAATTTATGTGCTTTGGAAAATATCTTCTAACATGCTAACAAAGTTTTATTGTCAGAAGAATTTTGAAAGTAAATACTTGCTCTGGAGTAAAGTTTCCTTTTATCGTACTGTGGAAGCATGTGCTTTTATTCCAATTCTTATTTTTAAAATGCTGAAGATGTAAATAAATAATAAAAATTGGGGCACAGAAACAGACTAGTGATAAGTTCCTAGCACATGGTAAGCACTATGTAAGTTAAGTGTTAAATAAAAAAAGCTATGTTTTTAGGAAGGGTTTTATTAAGCCAGCATAGCTTATTAGTATGCTATTAGTATACTGGGATGATGCAGTAAAGAGGCAGAAAGTGATGATTTAGGCATTGATGAAGGAACTATGAGGCATTGTTTACTTTGAAGATCTCACCAGCATATTTTGGCAAGTTGAGATTTCCAAGCATGTCTCTCTATTTGTTGAATGAATTATTTAAATATTTATTAGAACCTTCTAGGTTCATGGCAGTGAATAAGTCAAAGTTCCTACACCCCACTTGGGGAAGCTTCAAATAAGCAAGCAAAATAACAGTCCTAGAAGCAGTCCATAAATGCTCAAATGGAAATAATCAGGATGATGGCAGAGACTAACTTGGGGAGGGAACGTTTTAGTTACACTGTTCATGAAGGTTTGTCACAAGAAGTGACATTTGAACAAAGGCCTCTGTGTGAAGAGCTGAGGAGAAATCATCCCAGATTAAAGAACCACAGGTACAAGAGACAAACTGGAAATGGGAAAAGGTTTGGTGTGTGTGCAAACTAGGAAGAAGATTGTTCCAATGTGAGTCTTCTCAACAGAGGGCAGGAGGCCTGGTGGGTGTAGATGGGCAAGTAGTTTGTAGACTATAATTCAGCTGTAATTCAGAGTTTGAATTTTATTCTAAGTAAGGGCAGTGGGAAGTCATGGAAAGGGTGTAACAAGGGTTATAGAATTATCTAGTTTACAACACTCTGGCTACTGTGGGAAGATTGTAAGGGGGTTAGAATGGAAGCAGAGATAGGTTGGAGGTTTTCCAAAGAAACTCTGAGACTTGATGGTGACTGTTGACTTTGTGGGTTTTGTTTTGGTTTTGGTGCCTTCTCAATCTAAATTCTTTGCACATCCTCCACATTTGCAACCAGCTTCACCCTAGGCCCCCTCATCCTGCCAGTGATCACAGTCCTCTAGGAATCATCCTCCTAGTATTTTGTGTTCGCTCACATCTGCCTGCAAGATGTGCTGGGAGGAGTGTGCCTCTGAATGGAAAAGCTTGGGAAGCTGGAAAAGTGCAGCCCTTCTTGTGGTTGAGACCAGCAGACTTGGGCAGCAGAGGATAGGGCAGAACTTTGCTGCCGCTGCTCCAGTCCCTACCCTGCAGATTTTGCACCAAGTGGAGGCATGCGTTATCATCTAAGCGTAGGGCTTTCCTCCTTATTCTGGCAGTTTTAGTTCTAGTATGAAAACAAAGGGCTCTCAGTGGTTTCTTTGATCCCCTCACTTATTCCCTTCCCTAAATATAATAAAATAGAGCCAGTTTCAGCAAATCCATAGGTCTGTGTGGTTTTTGTTGAGGTTCTTATACATTCTTCTCAATTTGTTGGATTCACACTGTTCTTTATTGTTTGTCCCAGCATAGGCTATTTTGAATGTATATGGTTTTTAACTCATATCACTTTTTAAAATTATTTTTTTTTTCAAATTTATTAGAAGTTTATAGCGATACAGGATACAGATGAGGGGGAAACATTATCAAAACAGTAGCAATCAATGTGTATAAACTTTGTTATCCCGGGGTAATGCCAACGCATAGATAAACTACTATGGGTTTCATCTGTTGCAGTTTCCCCCAGAAGAACTCATGTGTTAAATGGGTAGCTCGTGGAGGAATGACATCAGCTTCTGGGATGGTTCCCCCATCTTCCCAATCACCAGACTCCTATGAGTTCTTCATATACCCTCCCCCCTCCCCATCCCCTTCCCTACACCCCCAAGTATCCTACGGAGCTTTCCCCCTGTTGCACTGAAAGTCATTCAATTTGAGGTTTTGTTAGGTCAACCGTCTGTCCTACTGCTTCAACATAAATTTTAGTATCAACAGATGAGAGAAACCATTCGGCCCTTTAGTCTCTGAGCTTGGGAGACTTCACTATAAAATTATTTTTTAATGAATTTTTTGTTTTGTTTTTTCATCAGGCCTTTGTTTCTCCAACACTTAGTTATGTGTGTGGTGCTGGGGTTCAAACCTGAGTATCTTGCATGCCAGGCAAGCACTCCAACCACTGAGCCACTGCTACAGCCCCATCACTTTTCTTTATTAAGAATAAGTATAAATGAAAAGTCCTTCAAATATCAGATGTGATAAGCCCAGGAAAAACCGGACTACTTTGTGATTACAGAATGAGGGAAAAACCAAGGGGGTGGGTGTAGAATGGGAATTAAAGGAAGGATGTGTTGGTTAGGAAGGAAAACAGGAAAAGTTGTAACTGATTCATCATATCATGTGTGAGAGGAAAGGGGAGAAGGTTACTATGTATCTTTCATTGGCAGATCCTGTTGGATTTTTAATCTGTTCTGCTGTGAATTTAATTTACAGATATGACAAAGATGTGCTTTGTTTCTCATGAAACATTTCAGATGTGTTTGGATCCAGTATCCTAAGAGGCAGAAATAAACAGGCACAGATTATGTGCTATCACAGTAGACTTTTAGTACCAGGAATCAGTTAGTTTGGGGTTTGGATTTCCAGGGAAGATATTTTAATGTAATTAAAAATGAATGATCCTGGGCTGGAGCAGTGGCTTTGGCAGTTTCGGGGCTTTCCCGGCATGGGCGAGTACGTGAGTTCAAACCCCAGCACCATGTACACAACAAAGTGTTGGAGCAATGAAAACCACACGAAAAACTAAATAAAAATGCTTTCTCTCTCTTTCTCTCTCTCACTGTCCCGCTTAAAAAAAAAAAAAAGAATGCTCCTTCCCCCCCTCAATTTCCTTTCTTATTTCCTGGATTAGTTCCTAGTTCCTCAGCTAGTTTCAGCCTGATCTCTGTGCCATACCCAAGGTATGTGCCTCTTTTTTTATTTTATTTTAAAAAGAAGTTTTTGCTTCAGTCAAGAGGAAGGTATGGGGATTTCCAGTATGCCCCCTACCCTACACATGCACAGCCTTCCCCATTATCAAATCCACCTCCAGAGTGGTTCATTTGTTTTAATTGATGAATCTACTTAATCACTGAAGTCTGTAGTTTTACATTAGGGTTCTCTCTTGGTGGTGTACATTTCTGTGATTGAGGACTAATGTATAATGACATGTATTGGCCATCAAGCATCACACAAGATTATACCTTAAAAATCCTCTGTGCGATCCTCATTCATCCTTTCACCCTGTTGTCCTCCCAGCTCCTGGCAACCACTGATCCTTTTACTCTCTCTTCATGGCGTTGCCTTCTCCAGAATGTCAAGTAGTTAGTTGGACACATACAGTGTAGAGCCTTTTCAGGGTGGCTTCTTTCACTTAGTAATATGTATTTAAATTTCCTCCATATCTTTTCATGGCTCGTTAGCTCATTTCTTTTTAGCACTGAAAAATATTCTATTGTCTGGCTGGGCATGAGAGCACATTCCTATAATCCCAGCAACTGGGAAGGCTAAGACAGGAGGATAGTGAGTTCAAAGCCAGCCTTAGCAACTCAGTGAGACCCTGTCTCAAAATAAAATATAAAAGATTGGGGATGTGGCTCAGTAGTTAAGCACCCCTGGGTTCAATCTCTGGTTCAAAAAAAAAAAAATTCCATTGTCTGGATGTACCACAGTTTTAATCCATTACCTACTGAAGGACATCTTGATTGCTTCTAAGTTTTGACAGTTATAAATCTTCTAGAAATGTCCACCTTCAGGTTTTTGTTTGGACATAAGTTTTAATTCCTTTGGGTAAGTACCAAGGAGAACAATTGATGGATTATAGGTTAAGTGTAGTATTGTAAGAAATTGCCAAGTTGTCTTCCAAAGTGACTGCACCGTTTTGCATTCCCACCAGCAATAAATGAGAGTTCCTGTTGCACCCCATCCTCACCAGCGTTTGATGTTGTCGGTTTTCTGGATGTTGACCATTCTAGTAGATCTTTGTTGGTATCTTCTTGTCTTAATTTGCATTTCCCTTGCTATATGATATAAACCATCTTTCCCTATGCTTATTTATCAACTGTATATTTTCTTTTGTGAAGTGTCTTAAGATCTTTGGTCCATTTTTAAATTGAGCTGTTTGAAAATTGAGTTTTAAGAGTTCTTTGTATATTTTAGGTAGCAGTCCTTTACAGATTTTTTCCCCAGATATTTCCTTCCAGACTGGCTTGTCCTCTCATTCTCTTGGCATTCTTTGCTGGAACATGCCTTTGATATATCTACAAAGCCATCACCATAATATCTAGGAATTTTATAGTGTTGCATTCTATATGCGTGGGTGTTCTTTTTCTTTTCTTTCTTTTTTTTTTTTTTTCAGGGCTGAGGATTGAACTCGGGGCCTTGCACGTGCTAGGCAAGCGCTCTGCCACTGAGTTAAATCCCCAACCCCGCTTCTTTTTTTTAATGCATGGGTTTTCTTTTGTGTCTTCCTAACTCTGTTACTCCAACCTTTCTTTGGGAACCATTGTTCTCAAATACTAGTGACCATTCCTGTCCTTCTGCTGAAAAAATCTTGTAGTTCTTTGAGGGCCAATTCCTTTCTCTTGGGAAAGGCTTGTCCCTATTTCCCTTCATTACTTGTGAATCTTTGATCCTCTCTCTCTGCTGTATTAGTTAAGAGTGAATACTGATAATTTATAAGTGTATGTACTTTCTAATCTGGGTAGAATCCCCTAGTCAATATCAAACTGAATTCTTTTGAAGGAAATAGGAGTGAGAAACACTCTTGTTTTTTAGAGGTAAAAGCAGAATCTTTTGACTCTTTTTTAAAAAATGTTTGTTTTACTGCCCTCAAATATGGGGAAGATTCAAGACATAATTAGCATACAGTAGATTAAATGACACATAAAAAAGTGCAGGAAAGGAGCTGGAGTGGTGGCTCAATGATTACAGGTGCCTGCCTGGCATGCAGGAGGATGCAAGTTTGAACCGCAGCACTGCATACATAGCAAAGTGTTGGAACAACGAAGGCCACATGAAAAACTAAATAAAATTGATTCTCTCTTTTCTCTTGCTCTCTCACAGTCCCTCTCTCTCAAAAAAAGGAAAAATCGCTCTTAAAAAGTCTTAATGTCTAGTTTATTATCTTCTTATTTTTACAGTACTGGGGATTGAACTCAGCTTTACCACTGAGCTGCATCTCCAGCCCTTTTTATTTTTCATCTTGAGGCAGGCTTTTGTTAAGTTGCCCAGGCTAGCCTTGAATTTAAAATTCTCCTACCTGCTGGTAGGATCTACTGCACCTGACATGTCCTTTTATTTTATTTTATTTTTTTAAAGAAAGAGAGAGGGACTCAGTTTTATTTGTTTTTTTGAGTCGGTACTGGGATTTGAACCCACATCCTCACTTAAGCTAGCCAGGTGCTGTAACTGTTGAGTCACCATTCCAGCCCCCTGTCCTTTTATTTTTAAGGAATATTTGAATCAACAAAATTTCAGCATAAGAATTTGGGTGGTTTTCTACCATAGAGTGCCACTTACATTGCTACTTTTTATAGCTCCAAAATTTTTTTAAAAAATCTATGGATGCTTTTTTAAAAAAGATAAACTCCCCTTACTTTTTCTTACCCCCCACCTTCCTTTTCTGAAAACCATATCCTTAATAGCATCATTTCTTGTGTCCTTTGTGTTTCATAATTTAGCCCTTGGCTGTCTTTGTGATGGGGCCAGCACTCAGTCTGCTTTCCACCAAGCTCTTGAATAGATGTCTGCATATGATGTTTTAAGAGGGGAAAGTCAGGGGCCTGGCGCTCCTGACATTGCTGCCCAAATTCCAACCCTTCTTGGTGGCAGAATCAAAATCTGCCTTTGATATTGAAGAGGAATTGTGCAATAGTAGGATAAGAAATTGAGGGACACAGTGTGTGAGTTGAGCTCTTGGGTCAGGGTGCCGTCATCAGCTGTAATCATGAGAAGTACTCTTCATTATCTAGGTTTCTTCTTCATCTGAAAAATAAGGATAATGATACCTACCTCAGAGGTTGCTGTGAGGATTGAGTGATATGTTAGATATGAGTGCTTAAAACAGGACTTGCATTAGTGCTCAGTAAGTGCTGGTTTCTTGATCTTACTACTGTTGACCTTTTGGACAAGATGATTTTTTGTTGTAGACCTTCTGTAACAAAAACAGTGTGGTCTTGGGTCTTGTGGATGCTTAGCATCATCCCTGACTTCTTCCCTGCTGCCAAGTTGAGACAACTAAAAATGTCTCCAGACGTTGCTAGGTATCCCCCCAGGGCACAATTGCCCTCAGATGGGAAGCATTATACAGTATGTACTAGCTATTACATTACCCTTGCGCATTCACTATCTTTTCTGAGATCTGGCTGGCCTCTAAAAGTTCTTTTTTAGCAACTTTTTTTTCTTTTAACTTTTTATGTGGTGTTGGGGATCGAACACGGGGCCTGCATGCATGCCAGGCAAGTACTCTACCACTGAGCAACAGCCCCAGCCTGAAAGTTCTCTTATGACCTTTTTATTTCTGTCTTGTTAGACTTGCCTGAATTGATTCATGAGGAGGATAGTCAGGTTAGTTCTCCATTCTGCGTTAGCATCTGATGAACTTAAGTCTCTTTGGGGCCGTGTGATCTACCCTGAGCAAGCCAGTTGCTCCTGAGAACTACTCTATATGATTATCTTGTGCCTTGCCAGCAAAGTAGAGGCAGATCTTTTTCCTGTTCCTTTTTGGAAAAACCCTACATACCGATGCATCTCTCAAAAATTTCCAATTTTTATTCCTACATGAACAATGTAGCTTTTTGTCCTGTTCTTTCTCATTTGTGGGCTTTTTATGTCAGTCTCCTTCTCATTCTGTTCTGTTTGTCTGTCTGACCAGAGGATGATTTCATAAAATTTTAATTGTTTTAGTTTCACAGAACAAATGTGTATTAAATTCACAGTAGTATTGAAGTCATTTTTTCATAATTTTACTTTTAACCAGTTAAAAGTTACTTTATAAAAACCAGGCATGGTGTACCTGTAACTTATAGTCTCAGCTACCTGGGAGATGGAGGCAGGAGGATTGCTTAAGTGCTGGACTTCAAGACCAGCCTAAGCAACATAGTGAGACCTGTCTCAAAACACAGAAAAGTAAGTTTATGAACCTTCTTCATTTGTCCCTAGAGGACTTTAGAGCATATATATGTAGTGGAGGCAGTGTGGTGTAATGAACCCTGAAGTCAGACCACCAGGTTCAAATCCTAACTCCACCACCAGGGAGGTCTGCACCACTTACTTCTGCAACTCACATGTGCTATCCAGACCTGCCCATAGCCAGCTTGTTTTTACTGTACCGAATAGAATGCTGCTGTACACGTCCAGTTTTATGATGTGTGGGATCAAATAATGCTCTGTTCATGATGGAATGTTCTTGTTACCCAGTCTCTCTCCATAGACAGGTATCTAATCTCTACCTGGGCCTACTAGCAAGCCAGGATCCAAATGGACAGTAGTTGTTGGCAAACCTAAGGGGTCTGCACCTCTTATTCTGATGTTTGTCACTGGTTCCTTAGCACATCTGTCTGTCATGTCATTTCTAGTACTGTTGGGTGTGCTAAGACAGAATCTCAAGGGTTAGGGCAGTTTTCATTGTTATAGAACCTTCACTTTGAACAGGCTTCAATAAAAACTGAAAATTTCATAGGTTTCCAAGTAGATGCCTCAGAACAGCACAACCAAATAGGAAGCATCCAGTTGTTTTTACTGTTTCTTGGCTAAGCAGTACAAGGTATAGCAGTTGCTATCATTTGAGATAGAAACTTCCTCACTTGAGATAGGATAACCTGCCTCCGGCCAGTGGAACCCTAAAAACCACTGATGTGGAGATTCCTGAACTTCATGGCATTTTTCTTGTATCCTCTTGCTTATTTATGTGTTTTACACAGGCATCCAGGGTGCTTGCTACTTCTTGTTCATTAGGTCCAGTTAAGATAGTGCCATAATGTGGTAGATCAGTCTGGTGATCTTTGGGCCCTCAGTAGGGATGCCAGCCCTCCAGTCTACTTTATTATGACAATGCAAGCATGGCCCTCAGGTAAGACAATGCAAGGGATTAGGTACTGCTCTTTCTGCCCCTTGATGGCAAATTTTATCTCATTGTCTTTGATCATGTTGTTAGAAAAGAAAGCTTTTGCCAGTTAAGAGTCATATGTCAGATACCAGGGGTTGTGCTGATTATCTCCAGCCCCAAATACCACATCTACAATTGCCGCTGTAGCTTTACCATCTGATTAAGTTTATGGTGATCCATGGTCGTGACCCAAGATGTTTCTGGCTTTGGTCTGGGTAAACAGGCAAGTTAAATGGGGATATGATGGGATTTAACACCTTTGCATCCTTCAAGTTTCTGATAATGGTACTGATTTCTGGGCTCACAGGGGTGTGGTATAGTTTTTTGTTACTTTCTTGGAGAAGGAGAAATAGTTGTAAGGATTTTCAGCTAGTAACCAAATTGACAGTGGTTATTGTTAAACCCTCAGGGGGTCTGCAACTCTCATTCTTCTCTTGATGCTTTTAAAAGGTTTGTATGTCGCCCTTTCTCTTGTTATAGCTTTTGTGACATAGAGCAGGGAGCCAGCATGGGGAATTTGGCCATTTGCTATTTTATCTGTTTCCACTAAAGTTATAGGACTAGGGAAAAACCACAAGGCAGGCTTATGGTTCCCACTGGACCCACCCTGAGATACCAGGGCCAACTTCATCTCTTACCTTATCTCTGGGAGTCCCACTGTGACTGGTGGGCCACATCTTAGGTCTCCAGGCATTAGTGTCAGTTCAGAGTTAGTATACCATCCCATAACCTGCAAAAGATTATAGGTTTCCCTTTGCTCCGTATACAGTCACCCTGGGGAATTGCTGCAGATCACTGTTAGGAAAGGCCTGGAGAAAGATCAAGAGTACATGATGGTGGCCTTGTAAAGGATCACAATAATCTTATGTTTAATCCTTCTTGGTTTAATGTTGTTTGAACTCCAGCATGTGCTCCTCAGACTCCTGCTGATAAAAATTGTAGAGATTTTGCAGGGGTTTTTTTGGGTATAAAGGCAGTCTTCTTTCAGAGTTGGTCTTGAACTTCTTTCTGGGCTCTTTTGGATTATGAGGCAATGAAGGGTGGTGGGAGTAGATTAGGAGAATTGGAGTCCTCTTGTGAAACAACATCAAAGGGTTTTATGGTTGCATTGGGAATCTGGGCATCCTCAGGGGTGCAGGTAGCTGCTTTCAGCAGGGAATTCAGCTTAATTCAGTGTTTTAGTGTCATCTGTGTCTGCCCAGCTGCCTGAGTGCATGTTTCTGAATCATTCTGTTTTCCAGTCAATGCCCCTTATGTTAGTGTATGAGACTTTGCAGCGTTACAAGGTAATTAGCTCTGCAACACTTCCATCAAACTCTGGACTTTATCTTTAGTCCTATCAGCATGGCAGTTATAAGAAATAATAAACTCTCTGAAACAGCTATAGATTTTCTACCCATCTATTTGGGAATTCACAGCATTCAGCTTGTCATTTGCTTTGTGCACATTCTCCAGAATAGTTAGAAGCAGCCCCAGCCCTTGTTACAATCTCTGAAGTAAGCAATTTCGTTAGCCACTTGGATTTCTAGTACTCTGCCCTCTGCCTGCTCTCCATCCTGTAACACCATGCACAGGAGGTAATTGGAATGATAATGATGTCATTGTGTGACACTCTCTCCCTCCTTCAGAAGGTTATCAGGACATTGAATATACATGTCATTTTTGAGGCTCGGTTTCCTGGGGTCATTCTTGGTACCAGTTAACTGCATCAGTCACAAGGCATACTCAAAAGTAAGGAAGGGAGTCTAACAAAGGGACCGTTTGTTAAGGTATTACGGGCAGGGTTGAGACAACTAAGCAAGGCATGGTGAAGCACCCTCTTTGCCAGCAAGATCAGTAGGCCATCATTATTCCTAGGCCTTTAATCATGGCTGTGGTAGAAAGGGTTGCCTGGTAGAAACTGTGACCGTAGGCAGAGAAACCCTTTTCTGTCTGAAAAAGAGGAATAATAACCTTAACGTCTCACTTCTACTCCTGATGTGCTAGTGCCTCACACTGACTTACTCTAACTAGAGGACAAGGGCAGGAGGTGGGTGGCCTCTGTGTAAGGCATAGAGAGGTCAGCTTTCTGGAATGTGGCTAGATGAAAAAGGGTGGTGATTGCATCTGGAAGGGAAAGTGGAGAATATCTAGATGTAGCACAGTTGCCAAAGTGGAACCTCTGGCCAGGTTTGAGTGTGTACATTAAGTGTAGGTGTACATTAAGTGTAGGTGTCCCCTGGGCACCTTGTATGAAACGGCTTTTCCAACTCTTTTCTGCCTCCTTCATTCCTGAGATGCCACTCAATATGCTATCTTGTCCCTTCCAAAGGGAAGGCTGAGGCATGATGTTTTCCTGTAATTCTGCTGTGAGTTACAGCACAAAAGGCACAGACATTTAAGCTCACAGAGTGTTAAGTACCAATGGAACCTACCACCCTGAATCCCACATTCTCTAGGGAGGGGTGTGGATGGTGTAGCTTATAACCTTCCTCCTCTAATCCCCTTTGCTGCTGGAGAAAAGGGGTCTGTGGTAGATCCTGGGCTCTCAGATAAGGCTAATTCAGGGAAATTATCCAGGCATACAGACCTTTTAAAAGGTATTATTTGCTGTCAGTGGAAAGTATGGTCTGCTGTGTGTAACAAAGGTGACATTAGTGGGACACCTCAAGCCCTGTGTTCATGAGTGAAATGATATTAGAGTACTGCATTTGTTCTGTATAAAAATCTGCTAGTGTCTCTGATCACTAGTCCAGTGCATAAGAATAGTCCACAGCATTGCCCCTCCCACCTCCCAGTATTCAGGATTGAAGCTAGGGGTGTTCTGACATTGAGCCATAGCCCCACTGCTTTTTTTTTTTTATTTTTGAGACAGGGTCTTACTAAGTTACCAGAGTTGGCCTTGAGCTTGTGAACCTCCTGCCTCAACCTCCCAAGTTGCTGGGATTACAGATGTACATCAGTTGGTTTATTTTTATTTTTATTTTTATTTTTTTACGAGAGAGGGACAGTGAGAGAGAGCGAGAAAGAGAGAAACAATTTTGTTTAGCTTTTCATGTGGCTTTGGTTGCTTCGACATCTGCTGTGTATGTGGTGCTGGGGTTTGAACTCATGTACTTGCACATGCCGGGCAAGCGCTGTAACCGTCAACCCACGGCTCCAGCCCCTATATACCAATTTTTAAAGTATAGCATAATTGTGCCATGGTTTGAAATTCTGGATTTGCAAATTATTTACCACTTCTGTCTCTCAGTTTCTTTATTAGTAAAATGGGAATATTTATCTACCAAACAGGATTGTAATCGTTCAGCAGCCACATCACTGATTGACCTGATACAGGAAGCCTGAAAGCCACACTTTGAGTGTAAGATGGCCCAAAGCTTTCCCCATCTCATCTCTGCTGCAGGTGGAGGTGTCTCTTCAAGAGTAGGTCCTGGGGTCTCTTGTTAAGGCTACTCTACTTTAAAAGAGCTCGGGCCTCCACCTGCACCAATATTAAGCAGTAGACTACCATGACAGGAGGGCAAGGCTTTGGTCATCCAACCAGAACTCCTTTTTTGAGAGTTAACCTTTAGTCCATGTGAACTGCAGTGTGTAAACTCCCAGAATTTCCAAGTGGTAAGAAATGTAGGTGAGGGGCTGGAGTGGTGGCTCAGCGGTTTTGGCGCTTGTCTGGCAAGCACAAGGACCCGGGTTCAAACCCCAGCACCATGTACACAACTAAGTGTTGGAGCAACGAAGGCCATGTGAAAAACTAAATAAAGTTGTTTCTCTCTTTCTCTGTCTCTTTCACTGTCCCTCTCTCTTGAAAAAAAAAAAAGAAAAGAAAAAAGAAAAAAAAGAAATGTAGGTGGGATGCAAATGCTTAATTGTGGTTTAGTGATAGAAGTATAAATCTCTAACCTGGGCTGAGAGTTAGGAGCAAAAGTAAATTCCTGCCAGAATAAACATCAAATGGGCCCTATTTACAAGAAATGACAAATCATAATAATATTTTAAAATTGTTTTGCTAATCAATTCTTCTTTTCTCCATTGGTTAAGGTTGCATGATGGAATTTGAACATAACTTCAAGAGGTTTCATATTTTGGATTAGTTAATTGTGCTCATCCTTTGTTGGTTATTTCTTCGGACTCATTTTTTTTTTTGATGTCCTTTTGAGTCATTAAACACAAAGACATTATATCATGGACTACAAGGAAAGCTGCCCAAGTGTAAGCATTCCCAGCTCTGATGAACACAGAGAGAAAAAGAAGAGGTTTACTGTAAGTATGTAACATTAAGCATATGGGGGAAATTATTATAGAAAACTTTCCATTTCTGCTTCTTTCTTTCCTAACCTAGAATGCCTCCCATTCCCCCATTTCTAAAAATCCAGATTTTACTTCTTTTGAATGATGTGACCTCCACAGAGCCTTCCCCGGCTACTATAATTTTTTTTCCATGTTTAGTCAGATTTTTGCCTATTTACCTATTTCCTTAGAGAATGTTATGGAACTGTCTCAAACCCTCTTTATCAGAAAATATGTATATACATTACTGATCTACACACTGATAATTTTACGTGTGCTGTCAGGCATTGTTGACCCATGAAGTCACTGAATCCATGTTAAGAATTGCTGTCAGGGACCTGGAGTGGTGGCTCAGCAGGTACAGTGCTTGCCTAGCATGCACAAGGATACAGGTTCAAACCCCAGCACCATGTACACAATGAAGTGTTGGAGCAATGAAAGTCACATGAAAAACTAAAAGAGAATTGATTCTCTCTCACTCACCTCTCTCTTAAAAAAAAAAAAATTGCTGTCAGGAAGCTTCCATAGTATTTTTTTATGACATTATTTTCTATCTCAGTTTTTAAAATATCGCACTATCGCACTATTTTATCTTTATTTCATCTTAAGGGCAAAGCCATTTCTGATTTTATTTTGTTAATGCAACAGTATTTACTATAGGACTTTATAAAGAGTAAGCACAATGAATATTTCCTGACTCAGTGTTATTAGTGATAATTATTAAAGAATAGACACTTTTTAAATTAATATAATGAAGCACACAATATTGTATTTCATTCCAATAGTCCAATATACAGAGATCTCCTGACCACCTGAAAAATATCATTTATCTTTTCTGTAAGTAACCTGGTCTTCATTGTAAATTGCCCTCTACTGAGTGGTGTAAATAAGTTTATTTTGCTGAGTTCTGTTTAACACTTCTTTTGATATAGGTGAAAATGTCCAGGCTGTGTTAATTCTTCTCTCTTTGTTACTTTAATAAACTTCTCCAGGTTGTCATCTTGGCTTATGGGCAAGAGGGTATCTTATTTCAGAGTGCTGATTGAGTTGGTGACTGATTTCACGGTAGCCTAGAGAAGGCTCTTGTATTCTGGTCTCCTCCCTATAGATATTTGTTGTTCTAGCTGAAGAGTAGCTGGTCTAGCACATATCTAGCTGTGGCTGACATGAACTAGCCCTGGAGCATTTTAATAGCTCCGTTGCTGTCAGCTTCAGTTGATGGATTAATTTGGGGTCTCTCCTTTGTTGGCATGACCAGGATCCAAAAGGAGTCCTCTACTGACATAGTTCATTGGCTCTCAATCACTAAAGAGTCCCCTGAGGCACTGACACATCCTTTCCTGTTTTGCTCAGTGGCCCACCGCTAGCCTCTAAGGAGGGGGTCACCTGATTCCTGATAGTTGAGCCCTGTTGTTGGTTTGGATGAAACGTGTTCCCCAAAAGCTTGATATATGAGACAATGCAGAATGACTCAGAAGTAAAATGACTGGGGTATGAGAGCCTTAACCCAATCAGTGAGTTAATCTGATAGGGATTAACTGGGAATTGAAGGCAGGTAGGGTGTAACTGGAGGAGGTGGATCTCTGAGGTCGTGCCTTTGGGGTATATATATATTTTGTATCTGGTGAGTGGAATCTCTCTCTCTGCTTCCCATTCTAATGCCTTGAGTCACTTGCCCCCACCACACACTTCCACCATGACGTTCAGCCTCACCTCAAGCCCCAAGAAATGGAGCAAGCCGCCTATGGACTAAGACCTCTGAAACTATGAGCCCACAAATAAACTTTTCCTCCTAAAATTGTTCTTGTTGGGTCTTTTAGTCATAGCAATGATAAAGCCCCATGACAAGTGACTTTTCAGTTCAGAGTCCATGTAGCATGGGAGATGAGGAGTCAAAGAGTTTAAACTAAACCCTTTGCATGCTGCACTCTGCCTTCTTAACTGTGGGCTAGGTGCTCCCAAATGGTGATCCCCTGCCAATAAAGGGAGAAGAGAAACAGCCTCTCCACTCTGTTCTTTCTTCCTAAATAAACACACCTCCCACATCCTACACTGAAACACAAAGTAGAGAGATTGGACTGTATATGTATGTGCTATTAGCCTCTGTGTTGCTGGCATATCTTAAACAGTGTGCATTTGTTACACATTGATATAAACACATTTTTAGCAATATCACATTGAAGGTAAACAAGGGTTGATAAACCTTGGATAAAATAGTGGAGTGTGTGTAAGTTTTCTTCCCTCCCTCTCCTCATTTTTACTTTTAGGCTATTCTCTGCTTCAGGGACTTTACTTCCTGTCAAAATTGACAGAAATTCATACATTGAAAATGTGGGCAGTTGGTTATCTCAGATATCCTTTGATTTTTCAGGCTAGAGATATTTTCATGTTTTCTGGGAAAGGGTCAGGGAAGACTTTAACAACTTTCTTACCTAGCTGTGTCCATGTGTGCTCTGAGTTCTCAGAAGCCTTGTCCAAATTGCTTACTTCCGTCAGATTCCCAAGTGTTGCCTGTTGGAGAGTTTTTACTGACCTCTTAAAATATAAAATAAAACCTCTACTCCCCCACACAGCCATTCACTCTCAGTCCTGATCACTTAACTTTTTAATAGCTATTATCACCACCTAACATTTGGTGTTCATTTACAGGTGCCTTGCTACCTAGAATGCAAGGTCCTTTGAAGCAAGGACTTCCCTTGCCATTGTTTCACCAGCCCCTAGAACAGAGATAGTAGACGTTCATTGAGTATTTGTGAATTGCTGCTGAATGAAAGTACTACAGAGTTCATGTGTTGATTACTGGTTCACAATAGCACCATTCTCAGCCCTCAAGAAACTTGATTCTGCTCAGCACACCCAACATAGACTGTCCAGCTTCAGCAAACCCAGATACGTGTAGAACAAAAATAAACAGTGTGTTACTCAGTATTCAATAATATTTTATTTTCTTCTTATTCATCTTTTATATAATTCCATAGATTCATGTGTTGTATTATAGCATGTCTCAACTTAAACCAAATCTACATTATATTTTTATTTATCCATTTGACAAACTGTCCATAAGTTTCTGTATATGCCAGGTACTCTTCAAGGTGCTGGGGATTTAATGGGTAACAGCTCTGGCTTTCAAAAACTTAAACATTCTGGTAGGGCAAGACAGACACCAAGTAAATACTCAAAAATAATTTTGTATTATAATAGTATTGTTTTCTGTGAAATCCTTTTTTGCCAATAGAAGTATTCTTTTTAAATTTGAAGTTTTTGTCCATTGTTTTATTAGAACTTACTTAATAAGCATTTGTTTGTAATCATATATTAGTTAATAATTTTTTAAGGCCTTATTTCCTGTAAATATATTTGCTGCAGAGCCACTCCAACCTGGAACCTAGGCTTGGTTCTTTTCTTGGCTATACTTGGGAGCCAGCCAGAGGTACCTGACATTTCTAGGGTCTACTGTCCTTACCAGGAAATCAGATAAAGAATTTAAGAAACTTACAATTATGTGAATTTAAGTTTTTTGTTCTTCTGTAGCAGTGCTGCTTCCAGGCCTGCCTGATCGTGCATGGTACATCAGACAAATCTGTAATCTGGTCTTAGCTTCACTGGCATCTTGACTAGGTCTTGTGCCCTTTACTTCTGCACTCTCCTGGGGGAGTGTTACCCGACAGCTATTCTAACATGTTGTACCCAATAACAACTCCCTCTAAGACAACTCAGTGTCTTCTCGGTTAAGACCAGAAGTGCCTGTAACTCATTTGGTACCCAAGTACTTTTTTTTTCCATCTGAGTAATATATATCCCTTGCCCAGGTGACTGATACCAGTGACTTTACCTCACTTTCCAGGTGAGTCTTCATCTCCTGTCTCACAGAAGGCTTTGTATTTTGTGGCCCTTCAGTGAAAGCATGGCCATGTTAATGTGTCTATATGTTAAACAGTACTATAGAATTCCTACAGTATAATCACAAAGTATCAGAATGGTGCTTTCCTCACAGTATCATCTATCATGAACTTGTGGATGTAGGCTACCTATCTTTCATGGGAAAGAAGAGTTTGTATACATTTGTGTGCTTCTCTTCAGAGATAAACCTGGTTTCCTCTTTTAAGTTGTCTAACAGACTATGAGGCAGTTATTTCATAAGCCCCCAAAGCAACTTACCTTTCTTTTCTTATCGTCACTTAAAATAACAAGATTGATAAACCAGGCCATGTATCAGCTAGCCTTTCATCATATTCCTGGATTCTTGTTATTTTTCCTTTAGAAACAATATGAAATCTGTAGGGTCCCAAACTCTTATCTCACAATTCACTGCAATGTATTGAATTATATTTTTTTATTGACACATTATAGTTGTACATAAAGGTGGGATTTGTTGTCACATATTTATAAGGCATACAATACTGCAGTATAATTTCACCAATATCCCCCCTTCATCTCTCCAGCTCTCCCCTGCCTCCCTCTTCCCATTCCCTGGTCCCTTGCCTGTCTTTCTGGGGGATACACACACACACACACACACACACAGACGTACATACATACATGTATACATACACATATACATACATACATGCAAGTATAGTGACATTGACTTATATTCTGAAAGAATCTATGGGATGAATTAAAAGAGTTCATCCTATAACTATTGATGATTTGATTCTGGTTCTGGTATGTAGAGGGTAGAAGATTTAGATTTTTATTTTTTGTTTTATGTTTTTCATTAAGACTATGAACTTGGGAAAGTTATTTAAATTTTTGGCTATCATTTTCTCATGTAGGGGGGTTAATTTCTTCATAGGATTGTGATTGTGATTATGTGAGATTATATATTATGAAAATATTAAGCACATGTAAAATGGTATTAGAAAATCTGAGGATAAACTCTGACTTTGAAAAATACTGTATAAAAGATGACCTGGAAGAAAGAGTATTAATAGTTGAGTGTTTACTCTATGCCGTGATTACTTTTGTAAATACTTTGTAATAAGGGGGTAGTAGTTGCTGTTGGAGAAGAAGAGAGGAAAGTGTCACCAATGGAGTATATGATGTTATACTCTTGAAGGAAAAATCTGAAGCAAGATTATTCAGTAGATCTAAATAGCAATTATTTGTATGTTCACTATGTTATATTCCAAAAATTACAGCAATAATATGTTAAAAAAATAAAATAATTGCCTTTTGACAAGATATAAGAAGTGTTTCAGTTGGTATGTTTGTGTACTATGGAATGATACATAATCACTAATCTTAATACCAGTTTCATGAGTATGAAAACAATTTTAACATATTTAACTAATGGGGGTTTTGCAGTTAAATTTTGTTAAATTATGTTATTTTATTTCTGCAGGTTTATAAAGTTCTGGTCTCTGTAGGGAGGAGTGAATGGTTTGTCTTCAGGAGATATGCAGAGTTTGACAAACTTTACAACACTGTAAGTAATAGTCGACAAGATTTCTACTTAAAATACCTGAGAAAACCCCAAAAGAAGATTTATTTGAATGAATAAATTAATATTTGCATGTATCAGACAAGCAAAAAAGGGGTAAGGAATTCTTCAGAAGCATCCTAACTTTGGAATTCTTACAAATAAGGGTATAGAGAAGAATGTTGAGACATTTCAAAAACTGTTAAAAATATGAGAACTAGGTGAACAGCTTTTACATTTTACTGTCATAGAATACTAGAAAGAAATCCCTCATGTCAAATAATAGTTGTTACTCATCATGCTATTTCTGATTACCCAACTGTAAGCTTTAGATCTGAAAGTCTGTCACGAGCCCACCCTTCTTCCTTATTTCATTCTTAGGTAAAGTCTTAGGTTCAGGATTGTTGTGGGTTTTTGTTTGTTTGGTACTGGGGATTGAACCCAGTGGTGCTTTACCACTGAGCTACATCCCCAGCCCCCCTCCCCTTTTTTTTCTGAAAAAAATAAGTTGCTGAGGCTTGCCAAGAACTTGTGATCCTCCTTCCTCCTTCCTCAGCCTCCCAAATGGGTAGGATAACAGGTGTGTCCCACTGTGCCCAGCCAGGGTTTCTTGTTTGTTTGTTATTGTTGTCCTAGTGATTTAACCCAGGGGCACTCTTATTACTGAGCCATATCCCCAGCCTCCTGTTATTCCTTTTTATTATTTTGAGTTAGGGTCTCACTGAGTTGTCCAGGTTGGCCTCGAATTTACAATCTTCCTGTATCAGCCTTCTAAGTAGGTAGAATTGCAGCATGCACCACCACACCCAGTCATTTTAGGTTCTAGATTTTAAGCAGAAAAACGACTGAAATGAGTATTGATTTTCTTTCACATACCTGATAGGTGAGATCTTAAGAGATCATTAACTATCTAAATAGCTAAAATCTGTTTTATATATTTAAATTTAGACAATAAAGAGTATTCATAATAATAGTGTTTGAAGTTGCACATACTTTCTAAAATAGGCAGCAAAACACCAAGGTCATTGTATGTCATCAGAACAGATCCCACCATGTACTGATGTTGATGGGGGTTGTTGTCTTGAAAGTGTTACGTGGAAGACAGAGTGCCCCCTAATTCAGGCAGCTCTGGATTCTAACCTTTGTTTCAGATAAGGGAAAAAACAATTGTGGCCAGGCATGGTGACGCCTAGGAACTCTGGAGAATGACGCACCAGGATAGTAAGTTTGAGGCCAGCCTCAGCAACTTAGCAAGATCCTTAGCAACTTAGTGAGAACATGTATAAATATAAGTTATTATCTGTAAAATTTTTCTTAGACAGTTTTTGTTGTTGTTGTTGTTCTTGTTGTTATGTGGTTGGTTTTTTATTTGTTTTGTTTTTTGCTGTGCCAGAGATTGAATCCAGGGCCTTGCACATGCTGGGCAAGTGCTCTACCACCAAGCCCCATGCCCAGCAAAAGAAAGTTTTTTTTTAAAACTTCAATGAGATTCCACTTCACTCCTGTAAGAGTGGCAAAAATGAAGAATACGAACAACAATAGATGCTGGAGGTGGTGTGGGAAAAGAGGAAAACTGTCACACTGCTGGTAGGACTGCAAACTGGTTCAGCCACTCTGGAAAGCAATGTGGAGACTCCTCAAAAAATTAGGGCTGGAACCACCTTACTACCCAGCTATCCCACTCCTGGATATTTCCCCAAAAGAGTTAGAATCAGCATATTATAGAGATGTGGCTTCATCAGTGTTTATAGCAGCTCAATTTACTATAGCTAGACTATGGAACCAACCCAGATGCCCCTCACTGGACAAGTGGATTCAAAAACTTTGGTACATATATACAATGGAATACTACTCAGCCATTAGAGAAAATGATATTATGGCTTTTGCAGCCAAATGGATGGAGATGGAAAAAATTATGCTAAGTGAAGTATCCCAATCTCAGAGACTCAAGGGCCGAATGTTTCCCCTCATTTGTGGAAGCTAGAATACAACTGGAAACAGTATGTTAGAAGGCTAAGCTAATAATAACCTCAAATTGTATGAATTTTTACGAAAACAGGGGGATGATTGCCTAGAATACCTGGAGGCGTAGGGTGGGGGACAGGGAGGGGGGAGGGATTAGGAAGGATATCTAGGAGACTGGAGGGTGGGAATATGGGGGAATCATCTCAGAAGGAGATCTCTGACCTCCATGAAATATCCATTTAACTCAGGGGTTCTTCTGGGGGAAACATAGAATCATGGGGAACCCAAGAGGGGCTTCCATGACATGGCATCAGCCTTGGATAACTATGTATATATCTTTGTTTTTTATTGTTTGACAATGATTCCCCCTCAATTGTAACTCCATATTCATCTAATAAAAAAAGAGAGAGAGAGAAGGACAGCGAGAGAGAGAGAATCAGTTTTTATTGAGTTTTTCACATAGCTTTTGTTGCTCTGACACTTAATTGTGTACGTGGTGTTGGGGTTTGAACCCATGTACTCACCCAAGCCGGGTAAGCGCCATAACCGCTGAGCCACCGCTCCAGCCCCAAATAATTTTTTTTTTTAGATGAGGAAAATTAAATGTATCTCCAGTAAGAGACAAATTATTTCCTAAATGGGCCAGAACAGCGTCTATCTATAGAACTTTCTGTATTTCATTAAGTCATGAAGTTAAATTTCTGATTTTTGTTTTGTTTTTAAAGAGAGAGGGACAGTGAGAGAAAGAATCAATTTTATTTTGTTTTTCATGTAGCTTTCATTGCTCTGATACTTTGTTGTGTACATGGTGCTGGGGTTTGAATCTGGGTCCTCACTCATGCCAGGCAAGCCCTATAACTGCTGAGCCATCACCCAGCAGTCCAGGGGTGCTTAACCACTGAGCAACATGCCGTCCTTTTTTTTTTTTTTTTTTAAGAGAGAATTGATTTTATTTAGTTTTTCATCTGGTTTTAATTGCTCTGACCCTCAGTTGTGTATGTGGTGCTGGACACAAACCTGGGTCCTCACTCATGCCAAGCAAGCACCGTAACCACTGAGCCACCACTCCAGTCCCCCAGACCTTATAATATTTTATGTTTTGAGATAAGGTCTCACTAAGTTGCTTAGGTTCTCTCTAAGCTGCTGAGGCTGGCTTTGAACTTGCAATCCTATTCTCACCTCCTGAATCAAAGGAGTGCACCCCTGCACCTGATGAAATTTAGATTTCTGATTTCATTTTATTCAGGATTTCACTATGTTTGTTCCAAGTAATATTCATGATATCCTAACTGACCTTAAAAAATAATATTGAAGTTTTTAAATGATATTTGTTCCTATGTAAAATTAATACATATTCTAGAAAATCTGAATTATAGAGGAAAGTAAAACTAGATTAAGCTTTAAAGTCATCCATCAGGATGGGGATGTAGCTTTATGGTAGAGTACTTGTGTACCATGTACAAGGCCCTGGGTTAAATCCTTGGCACTGCAAAAATGCATAAATACATGCATTCATTCAATAACATGTAATTTAATACTCAAAGGCAAGTGTTAACATTTTACTATATTTTCTTCTGTTCTCTATTATTTTCTTTAATACATATGCAGCTGAACATATCTATATAGTCTTGAACATTGCTTAATCCAAGGATATTAAGATATTCCTTTTTTAAAAAAAGAGAGTGAAAGGAAAAGAAAATCAATTTTATTTATGTTTTCATCTGGTTTTTGTTTTTCCAACACTTAATTGTGTAGGTGGTACTGGAGTTTGAACCCGGATCCTTGTGCATGCCAGGCAAGCATGATACTGCTGAGCCACTGCTCCAGCCTCTTATATGACCTTCTTAAGAAAGTTAAAATAAAATTTTGTTCAAAGAAGTATTGGTAGTACCTGACATATTAGACTGTCTGCATCTTGCTTTAAAAGATTTTATAGGCTAGATTTACCTTTTAAACATCTTGTGTTTTGTGAACTGCTCATCAGATGTGAGGAACATCATGTAAAAATTCAGCAGAGGAGATCTGTACTATCCTGAGGCTTCATAACTTAAACAGCTGGTGATTATTTAGTTGTGGTATTAATATTTGAGGATCTTTAAGCATAAAATAGGGAAACTTGTTTTGGCTATCTTACCCCATGATTACTTTCGTTCTCTCTTTCATTTCCTAAACATACACTTCAATTTCTATCATCCATCTCATTTCTCTTCCTTTCCTTTTTTTTTTTTTGTCTCATTTCATTTCATCATTTTTTTGTCTCTTCGTCTTTTAATGTAACTGCTTTTAATTCTGCCTCCTGTGGTGAGTGGCAAAGAAAAAACTAGGAGAATAATATTGGTTGTGTTCTTTGAAACTATAGAAGGTAGGTTAAACCTGGCCTAGGCTAGGGAACGTAGTTCAGTGGGGGTTTAGCTAATCATATGCTTAGCATGCATGCATAAATAAATAAATATATACATACATACATACATCTGTGTAATATACCTGGCCTTGAATTTCCTAAGTTAAAAATACATTCTTTTCCTATATTTTTTTAGAATAGAAGACAAAAGTTAAATTTTTCAATCCATAAGTATTTTGTCAGCTTTAATGTATTTTTATGACTCTAGTTCATATTTTAAATTTTTTAACAGAAATTTTCAGATACATACAAAAGTACACATGAGTATAAATACAGAAAATAATATAGTGATACCATCCAGCTTCAGCAATTACTGATTCAAGGCCATTTGTTTCATCTTTATCCCTAGCCATCCATCATAATTTTGGCAGAAATTTTAGATAGTATGTCATTTCATCTGTAAATATTTTAGTATGCACCTCTAAAAGAAAGAGTCTTAAAAACAAAATACAAACAATACCATTGTCACATCTAAAAATAACAGTGATGCTTCAATGTAAAATATCCAGTTAGTGTTTATGATTAGTTGATTAAGTGGCTTTTAGTCACTAGATTCCCCATTTGTCCCTCTTCCCTTTACAATGTTTTTGTGTGTATGTTTAAAGACAACCTAAGGCATTCATAGAGATGTATTAGGAAGGAGGTATAAAGGTGGGTAATTAGGGGGGCTCTAGGGGGGAAATCTGATTTTCAGAATATGTATATATTATATTGTTTCGTTGGAAGCATGTTTGATTGTTCAACAGATAAATTTCTTTTTTTTAATTTTTTTTTTTAAGAGAGAGGGACAGCGAGAGAGACAGAGAAAGTGAGAAATAACTTTATTTAGTTTTTCACATGGCCTTAGTTGCTCCAACACTTAATTGTGTACATGGTGCTGGGATTTGAACCCGGGTCCTCATGCTTGCCAGGCAAGTGCTGAAACCGCTGAGCCACCACTCCAGCCCCAGATAAATTTAATTAAAAAAAAGAAAAGAAAAACAGCATTGGGCTGGAGCTAGCGGTTGGAGCTTTGCCTGGCATGCGTGAGGACCCACATTCAAACCCCAGCACCACATACACAACCTAAGTATCAGGGAAACAAAGGTCAGATGGAAAAATAAATAAAATTGATTTTCTCTCTCTCTCACTTTCGCTCTCATTCTCTCGTTCCCTCTCCTCCCTCCCTCTCTCTTTAAAAAAGAAAAGAAAAAATAGCATCATTTGTTTATAGATTTTTTTATGTTTTGGGTCTGGATTTTGCTGACAGAGTGCCCATGAAGTAGAATGATTAATACACTCTTCTGTTCTTTGTATTTCCTGTCAGTTGCTGTTAGATGTATAATTTTTATATGTACATGGATTTTTTACCGCAGATTTGCAATAAAAATATCACCTGTTCTTGTGACTTTACTGCCCTAAATTTAATTTCTTCAGAGCCATGTTTACCTCTCTGAGGATAAGCAAATGTATTAGAATATTAATAAGGAGATGACTAGAGTGGAGGGTATTTAAAGCTACATTTATTAACTTTCTCAGAAGACTATAGTAAATCTATTCATGTGGACAGAATACAAAGAGTACATCATCTTTTGGTGTAATAAATGATGGGTAATGTATTTAGAGCTTTATGCTAGGTTCTAGTCTTAAGTGCTTATCATGTATGACCTCCAGAGCTCACAACAAATCTCTTAGACAGTTTCTCAAACTGTGTCCATTTTTAGTCAGGAAAACTGAGGCACACAAATGTTGATTAACTTTTCCAAGGTCACACAGACACTCAGTGTTTGATTAGTCTACCTTTGCTTTGTATGGTCATATATTTAAGTGTGTCTTATGGTGAATTTTCTTTAAAATCGGATTGTGTTTGGTTTTAGTGCATGCATTACTAGAAGATTTAAAAAGTTAGTTCATGTGATATTACTTTTTAAAATTCTAGTTGAAGAAACAGTTTCCTGCTATGGCCCTGAAGATTCCTGCAAAGAGAATATTTGGTGATAATTTTGATCCAGGTGAGCATTAATTTCTTGGGCCAGTCATTAAGTGATGGTTGAAGTTTGAAGAAGTAATTTATTCATTACACTGCGTAGTAGTTCAGGGATTTTAAAAGCCATTTCATTCCATGTTCTGCGAAAATAATCTTAGAAAGGTATTTATTCTCTACCAGTCTTATTTTAAGCACTTTGTTTTCTTTAATTCATTCAATTCTCACAACAACCCTGCAAAGTGGTATTACTGTTAATCATCATTAATTTATAGATAAAGAAACTGAGGCATTAACAGGCTGATTAATTTGCCCAGGATCACATCAGGTAGTAAGTGGCAGATTTGGAAGTTAAATTCGAGTAGTCTGATTTCAGATAAATTCATTGATCATTAGATATATATGTGCTGCACCTAGAAACCTGAAGTTCTCTGAATGACATACCAAAAAAGATCACCCTTTGGGAACCTATGAGATTACAGGGTCTCAGGAATCTGGAGCCTATATGTTTGAAGCCTCAAACCTCTAAAATCCAAATGATGGATCTACGTCACAGATGGCTGCTTATAGTGATAGAAGTCTCCTTATCCACCAGGAATTCCATAAAGAGAGAGAATTCATCTCTATTCCACAGAAGAATTCCGAATGGATTGCCCTTCCTCCCCAACTAATTTTCTTATATCCTTTTAACCCATTAAATCTGTGATACCTACATATCTGCTTGATCACTTGAGAGAAGTGCTCTCAAATCACTTACCTTGACTGCTTCTTCTGTTCAACCTTCTTTTCACTATGTTCTGTGGAATTCTAGCCACAATTAGCAAATTCCTCTTTATTTTCCATCCTTTAAATATTTATTTCACATTCTTGCTTTAAATAAAGCCTTGTTATCCCACCAAGGTTGCTACATTCCTTCTGCTGGAGGATCCATATTCTTTACACTTTATAAACCTCAGGACTGATTGGAAAATGTTCTTACTGTTACATGTAGAATATTTTTCTCCTGAAAGGTTAATAGTACATGTCATTATATTTGCTAACCTGTCTTGTTTAGGTACAGATTTTATAAAGGTGGGAACTATATGTCTTTTAAATTGATTTACAGTATCTGGTACATACTAGGTTTTAAAATAGTATTATATTACATGAATCCAATAATAGAGAAGCAAGGAAAAATTGATTTGGTTCAACAAAGCCAGATGATAGATTCTGTAGAATTGATTCTGTAGACCAGTGTATTTTATACTCTTGTTTTGAGGAGCAGAATACTTTTTTCCCCAAGTGACCTACTATGCAGTAAATAAGTAAATCAAATAATGATGTAACTGCTTTATTGGTGCAGCAGTTAATTATCCTTTTGGAGTATAGATTGAGCAGCATCAGATGGGCAGGATATGGGCCTTAGAAAACATTTGAGTGAGCTGGTTACATGATGTGAAGCTTTCTGAAATGTATAGTAGACACAGAAGAAGAAGAGACTAAATAGAGATGGGAAGACTGGTTAAGGGAATATTCCAGTAGACCTGGAATTAGATAATGAGCACAATAGACTAAAGTGGAAAAGGGGCTATAAATTGAGCCACGTGCAATAACTTTTAGTGAAAAATATGTAAGAAATCTTGATAATTGCTTAAGTAAAAGAGGAAAACCAAAGATAAGCAAACTGTAAGGCCTAGGTGACTGAGAGAATTTATTTGACGTGACAGAAATGCATTAAGAAGAACCCAACTGCATGGTAATGCTGCTGAGACTTGAACTTGGACTGGAGTTCTATAGAGCCCTTAGCTGAATCCTTGAGGTTGAATTATTTCATCAAGGATAGAAGGCGAAGAACTAAATGATCCACAACATCACTGCTTCATTGTTGAAGGCATAATACCAGACTGCATGCCCTGTGGTGTTTGTTTTGATCAATTAACTGTTGAACACTAAAAATTGATTTTTGTTGAAGAACCATTTGAAATCTTTCCTGAGTATATATATGACTTGTCAACAGTTTCTAAAAATGTTAACAGATTGTATGTATGTCATAGAGATCTTGAAAAGCCCAGCATGGGGAAATCAAATCTACTAAAAACTACAAAGCTAGATATGATACTTGGGGAAACAAACATTCTCATATCTTGCTGGTGGGCATGCACAGTGGCACAATCCTTGTTAAGAGGAATGTGATAATATTTAGCAAAACTTTATGTATATTTCACTTTAGCCAAGAAATAAATATTTTTAGAAATCTATCCCAGAGGCTGGAGCGGTTGCTCAGCAGTTACAGCACTTGCCTGGCACATGTGAGGGCCCAAGTTCGAACCCCAGCACCATGTACACAGCTAGATGGCAGAGAAACCAGAACCAGATGAAAACTAAATAAAAATTGATTGTCTTTCTCTCTCTCTCTCTCTTTCTCTCTCTCTCACTGTATCCTTCTTTTTTCTTTTCTTTCTTTTTTTTTTTTTTAAAGAGAAAGGGACAGTGAGAGAGACAGAAAGAGAGAAACAACTTTATTTAGTTTTTCACATGGCTTTAGTTGCTCCAACACTTAGTTGTGTATGTGGTGCTGGGATTTGAACCTGGGTCATTGTGCATGCCACGCAAGCGCTGAAACCACTAAGCCCCTATCCTTCTTTCTTGAAAAAAAAAAAAAAATCCCAGGGGCTAGTTTGGTGGTTCAGCACTTACGGCGCTTGCCTGGCATGCGGCAGACCTGAGTTCAGACCCCAGCACCACATACATAACAAAGTGTCAGAGCAACAAAAGCACAACAAAATGCTGTAACCCCTGAGCCACCACTCCTGCCCCCCATGTACACATTTTTAAAAATTTAAAAGCAAAACAAAATTACGGTAACAAAGCAATTTCTAAGAGTAAGTTTATTTACTTATTTACAAACATCTAGTAAGTATCTTCTAGAGTACTATGTTGAGGACTAAAAATAATAAGATTTTTTTTTTGTTTTGTTGTTTTTGGTTTTGATTGTTTGCAGTACTGGGGATTAAACCCAAGGGTACTCTACTATTGAGCAACATCCCACCGCTTTTAATTTTTGTTTTGAGAGCTGGAGCGGTGGCCTGGAGATTATGGCACTTGCCGAGCATGCATGAGTACACAGTTTCAAACCCAGCATCATGTACACAACGAAGTGTCTGAGCAACGAAAGCCATGTGAAAAACTAAATAATTGATTATGTTTCTCTCTCTCTCTCTCTCACTGACCCTCTATCTTTAAAAAAAATTTTTTTTTAGTTTTGAGATAGGATCTCACTAAGTTTCTGAGGCTGACCTTGCACTTGCAATCTGCCTCGAATAGCTGGAATTTACAGGTGTGTATCACTGCACATGGCAACATTTTTTTTTTTTAAATCACAATCCTTGCCTTCAACAACTCATGTTGAAATGGCTTTTTATTTCTCAATTTTAACCTCTTCTGCATCTTTTATGCAGATACTTTTATATAAGTTCTCAATTGGAAAGATTTTTAAAAGTACATATCTCAACTGTACTTGGCATTCATCCTGATGAGCTAGTATACATTTTAGTCTGACTTGGAGTTATTTTCAGATATTTGTATGCTTAATGCTAATTTAAAAATTAAGTTTGAAATTGCCGCTAAAGTCTGACTACTGTTGGACTTTTTCATTATTGACTTCTTTTCCTTCTTTTTTTTATGTGGAACCCTGCAGAGGAATTCCAAAACTGTTTAAAGTCAGTAATGAAATGAAAATTCTAGCAACACTTAGTATAACATGGGCTATAGTTCAAAGAGGGAAGGAAATTCCTATTTTCATTCTGGTCTTAAAAGTTAAATAAATCTTTAGTGAATATCCACAGAATAATTTAAAGCTGCTTCCATTTAGTCATTAGATTTTCTTTTAATATTCCAAATGAAATCATTTGTTTTAGTTCTCCCTCATATAGTACTAAATCTAGTTCCTGAGAAATGTCTGTTTACTACAGTTGTTTTATTTCATTTGTTTTTTCTTTTTTGTGTTGCTGGACGTTGAACCAAGGGTCCTCATATATGGTAGGCAAATGCTCTATTACTGAGCTACCCAACTCTCAAGTACTATTTTTTTTTTTTAAGAGAGAGGGACAGTGAGAGAGAATCAATTTTATTTAGTTTTTCATGTGGCTTTCATTGCTCTGACACTTCATTGTGTATGTGTTGCTGGGCTTCTGACATGTGTCCTCACGCATGCCAGGCAAGCTGACCTTGAAAGAGTTTTATAAGATGCCAAACTGGAATTGTTCAAGGAATTTATATTTGAATAAGAAAAAATTACCAAGTACATGTGGATCCAAGAAACCAGACCAAATTTTATATATACTTTTAACAAATATACCTTATTTACATTTCAATGCAAAAAGAAACCTTCATGGCTGGAAATAACCCATAATTTTGGTGACAAACTCTATATTAAAACCTTTATTGAGTAGAAATCAGTTTCATTAAGCTCTATTATTAAGTAAAATATTGTTTATATGTTAATGTTTAGAATTATTTTTGACCCTACAACAACTGATAATAATAAGATGAGAATGAAAAAAAGATGATAATGGCTAATGATTGCTCTCTTATCTGCTAGATAGTATATAAATCGCATTTAGTTCTATAACTACATTATGAGGTATAAGTATTGTTATCCCATTTTACAAATAAGGAGTTAGGTCTTGACAAAATTCAAGTTAAATAAGTAACAGCAACAAGATATTTGATTAAAGTTTTCTAGTTCCAAGCAATGCTTGTGCTTAACACTTATTGCTAAACTATGTACTGATGCATTAGCTTCAATTATCAACAAACAAAATATTTTGTGGGTACTGGACAATTATTGAAAGTATACCAGTGTATCTTTCATGGGATTTTTAACAGCAGGAACTAAGCCAGTGGTTTGGTAATACTCCAGTCTTAAAGGATTTCTAGTAATCCTTATTTTCTTGTTTGCTTTTTTAGTGTTGTTTACAGTTATCAATATCATAATATTAATTTTTACTGATTTCCTGGTGGTTCATAAAGAGTTGGACAAAGTGAAGTGCCTCGCCAGATTTTGTAGTTAGTTGATTTAGCATCTAAAATAAGCAGTTATTGAGAATTTTGAGAGATATATTTGCTTTATTCTAATTTTAATCATTATATACAGGATCAATGTATATATCATTATATATATATATATATTTGTTCCTCATTGTATACCAAGTAGCATGAATTAAGACATAGCTTCTTAATCACAATTTACTATTTTGTGCTTGTTTATTCTTATGTAAATATTTTGATGATAATTATATAGACTAGCATGTATAATTCTAATAGTTTATATCTCTCTTGCAGATTTTATTAAACAAAGAAGAGCAGGATTGAATGAATTCATTCAGAACTTAGTCAGGTACCCAGAGCTTTACAACCAGTAAGTAATTTTCATTGTATTCTAAAGGGACAGTGAAACCAAATCAAAGAACATTAAGACTCAGATTTTATCCTTTCTCCGAAATGTATGTGTATGTTTGTGAAATCTTTCTGAAGCATTTCCCCTGTTGTTTCTTCTCTCTTTCCTTCCTTCCTCCTTCCTTCCTTTTCTTTTCTTTCTTTTTCCTGCAGTGCTGGGTATTAAATCCAGGGTCTTATGCAAACACCCTACCACTGAGCCACATCCCCATACCCTCTTTCTGTTGTTCCTTATCTTTTCCCTTCATCACTTGTCGTAGTGATTTTCTTCCTTTCTTATTTTTTTAGTAGCTCTATAAATTAAACTTGGAGTAAATTTGCATAGTACAATTAAAACATTTTGCTGATTATTTCATGTTTGTCCATGCCTTCGCAAAAGTACTTTAGTGCCTGCTATGTACATTGGGAATATAAAGCTAAATGAGAGTTGTCCCTACCTTCTTGACGTTCACTCTAGTGAGAGAGACAGATATAAACAGGTAAATGAAACCAGGTAATTTTTATGATGAGATGTTAGAAGATAATAGCAAAGTGTGGTCAGCTGTACTCAAGGAGGTCAAAGAAAGGAGCCTGGGACCTGAAGGATGTGTAATCATTCAGGAAAAAAGGGAGAGCATTCAAGCCAAATGGACTGTTAATAAAGGATGCAGAAATCCTGAAACATCAAGATGCTCAAGGATTTACATTGAATGGTGACTGGATCAGAACAGGTTTTCAGAAAGTAGATGAGACTGATGAGACTGAAGGCACTGGCAAGATTCGAGTACAGATTGTCACCATGTCCTCTGCTACCCACACAGGCTTCCAGCCCTCAATACATAATTTCAAGCAGTCATGTAAGATGAAGGCACTTACCTAGACTTGCATGTAACTTGTACTAGGGAGTTTTAAGTTTCCTTCTATGGGCCAACAGGTCCAAATGAGGAAAAAAGTTAGGTTTTATTTAATATAGGAAAAGAGGTAGCTCTGTAGTTTTTTTCTTAATTTTTAAGTCTAATAGTTGGTTCTAGAGTATTGATTATGTTGTGATTTGTAGTTTATATGTTTACTTGTTTTTGTATGTATACAATATTTGAAATAATATTGTATATAATATTATTTATATTATGGTGACACATGCCTGAAATACATATACATAGGAAGAAGCACTATCTGAATGATGATAAAGATTGATTCTACGGGTTGGAGTGGTAGTTCAGTGGTTGGAGCACTTGCCTGGCATGCATAAGGACCTGGGTTTAAATCCCAGCACCACATACACAACTAAGTGTCAGAGAAACAAAGGCCAGATGGAAATATAAATAAAATTGATTCTCTCTTGCGCGTGTATTCCCTCTCTTTCCCTCCCTTCCTCCCTCTCTCTCTGTCTCTCTCTTATTCTCTCTCTCTCTTTAAAAAAAAAAACTAAAATAAAATAAAGTCATAGGGACTGCAGTGGTGGCTTAGAAGTATCACAGTTGCCTGGCATTCATAAGGACCCAGGTTCAAGCCCCAGCACCACATACACAACTAGGTGTCAGAAAAATGAAAATCAGATGAAAAACTAAATAAAGTTGATTCACTCTCTCTCTATCTCTCTCTCCCCCGACTCTCCCCCTCCCTCCCACTCCCTCCTTCTCTTTAAAATAAAATGAAGTCACAGACTATGTGACCTTTTTTCCTCCTGTTCATTTAGAATGTTTTTGAGGTTCATCCTTGTCGTAACATGTGTCAGTACTTTCTTCCTTTTTATTACTAACATGTCCATGTGTGGATACAACCCATTTTGTTTAGTCATTTTTCAATTGGTGGACATTTGAGGTGCTTGCATTTTTGAGCTATTATGAGTAATGCTGCTATGAGTATTTATGAGTTTTCATGAGAATTTATGTTTTTATTCCTCTTGGATATGTACCTAGGAGTGGAACTTCTGGAATATTAGTAACTATGTTCAACTTTTCGAAGAACTGCCTAGCTTTCCACAGTGACTGTATCATTTTACATTCACATAAGCTTTTCCCTTCTTAAAAGTAATTTTTCATCTTTCAAATTTCCTTCAATAGTGCTGGAGCAGTGGCTCAGTGTAGAGCACTTCCCTGGCATGCACCAGAACCCAGGTTCATACCTCAGTATCACATACACAACTGAGTTTCAGGGGAAAAAAAAAAAAGATGAAATAAAATCGGTTATCTCTCTCTCATTCTTTCTCTAAAAAAATTCCTACAATAAATGCATATTATTTGTATTGAATTATTAAAAATAATTTGGGGTGGACATACTGGGTATAGCAATTTAACCATTCCTTAGGATGGTCATTAGTCCATGCGCTGCCCTCTATAGTTTCAGTTCATTTTTTCCTCTTTATTTCATATTTTGTACCCATTTCTTCATCTCCAACATGAATACCTACTTTAATATGTTCAAAACATGTTCTTGGTGCTATCTCTGTATCTTTGAATAATTTAGACTATTGCTTTGTATCTGTATTTAATACACATACAGACACTGGTAGGTATGTATGGTACTGGGCCATTGTTCCTTGTTTCTGGCTGCTGATTGGTATTTTCTTCAGGCAGTTACCATAGTTGACTTACTCATTTTCCTGGTGATAAATGCCTATATTTATTGCTTCCAATTTACTGCTATAGAGAATGCTGCTGCCATGAACATCCTCGTTAGATGCCTTTCACTGGACTTTTATGTAATTTTTTCTGTGGTTTATCCCTAAAACTGTAATATCCGGCTCCAGAATAAATATATACATGGTTTCTCCAAATATTGCCAGATTTCTTTTTAGGAAAGTTTCATTCTGCATTCTCACTAGCAACACATGAAGTCTTATTTCCTTATGTTCTTACAATTTTTGATATTATTATCTTTCTAATTTTTGCCAGTAAATGCACACTTATTTTAATTTCTCTGATTTAATAGTGAAGTTAGCATCTTCACAAATTTGCTTACCCTTTGATTTTGTCTTCTATGAATTGCCTGTTTAAACCTTTGCATATTTGTCTGTTGTGTTCCCTGTTTATTAAAAAATTTGGTTTCAATTATTCCTTTTACAAAATAATGAATATTAATGTATTTTGCTTAGCTTTCTTGCTATAAATGCTAAAACAGTGGTTTCTACTCTATTTTGATTTTTTTTAAAAGGGAGAAAATCTCTAGACATGCTTTCATACTCATAATAAAGTTAATTTTTGTTTTTAGTCCAGATGTCAGAGCATTCCTTCAAATGGACAGCCCGAAACATCAGTCAGATCCATCTGAAGATGAGGATGAAAGAAGTACTCAGAAGGTAGTAAGAGGAATTGTGCTGTTCTTTTTTTTAGCCAAGTATTCTAAATCTCTAAAAATGAAATTAATTACTTTAGGACATCATTTACTCAAAAGGAAGTCATGTCATGCATAGATTTTCATCCATTAGATTTTCTACTCTTGAGGATACTGATGACTATTTCTTAATAAATTGACTTAGTACTTTTTATAGTAAAAAGTCCAACACTGGTTAAAGAAGCATTTGAAAATAGCAGGTCAGAAGAAAAGTATTACCTATATCTGTCATCATTATACTTGAAAACTTTTGTTTTGAATTTTTGTTAGCAGGAAAGCCCTTTTTCCACCAAAATATTATATACCTCTTCCTCAGCATTGTCAGGTTTTTGCAAGTAGATGAGTTAATACATATGTACCAGGTAGCATCAACTTTTATTTTTGTTGTGTATGTACACAATCAACATGTGTTCCTAACAAAATTAGGCTGTTCTTAATTTTTAAACTAGATTGTGATAGCAAATATTAAGTAAAATAAGCTTATGAAGATATTTTTAACTTTGACTTTGAAAGCCATTTCACCTTTGAAAGTTATGGGTAAAGATAAATTATAATAACAAATCAAAGTATTACAGTGTAGCAGTTAGAATTTCAATTTCAATTGATTTGTAAATGTTCTAAGACCTTTATAATTCAAAATTTATTATAACTATTGAATATACACAAGAAAATTAGAAGAGGTGGATTGAAGTCATTTTTCTTTATAGTATCTTTTAATTGTGTTATAGTTTTGCTTTTGTGATTTAAAGATAATGAGTTGGAACAGCAGAGCTTTTGAAAAGTAGACATATTTATTTTATGTGACTTTTAGAAGGCGGTATTTTTTTTTCCCTCTCTGGTACCTCAGGAGAATTCTTAGTTAAGAGAACAGATTTAACTTGGGCATCTGTGACATGGTTGCTCCTAGAACAATATTAAAGGATATTTTATTTTATTTTTAGAGAGAGAGAAAAAAAAGAATCAATTTTATTTTTAGTTTTTTCATCTGGACTTTATTTCTCCAACCCTTAGTTGTGTGTATGGTGCTAGGGTTGAAACCTGGGTTCTTGCGCGTGCCAGGCAAGCGCTCCAACCACTGAGGAACTGCTCCAGCCTTGTAAAAGGTTATTTTTATTTTATCTTCATGTAGCTAGTCAGGAAGAATCTACAGTAGTCGTCACCTCTGTAAAAAGCTCATGCGGTTGGATTTTTTACAACAATGGTACTTAAAAACCAGATAGATACAAAGAACATGTAGAAATACTCTCTAAGTAAAAAAATATATATATATGGGGAAATGTTTAACCTTGATGCTAATAGAAAATGAATTTTGCGTGTGGGGAGGAGAATGTATATGCTGAAGATTGATTTCTCACACTCACATATGCTAGGCAAGCACTCTACCACTGAGCTATCCCCAGTCTGCAAATGAAACTTTAAAAAGGAGAGATTTTTATTGCTTTGCCAAATTAACAAAAATATAAAATATGATGGGACTAATGAGGATAGGTATAACAAGCACCCTTGAGCATCACTGGTGTCTTTATGATTTTATTCAACTCTTTTGGAAAACAGTTCAGTATGTATCAAATATTTAAAAAATTGCATTCATTTTGGAAATTATGCAAATAAGATAATCCTTCTCACACACAAAAAAATACATGTTTATTTAAGTATGATTTATAAAAAAATTTTTCTTTAAAGATAGAAGGGGACAGAGAATCAGTTTTATTTGTTCTTTCTTCTGGTTTTTGTTTCTCTGACACTTAGTTGCGTGTGTGGTGTTGGGGTATAAATCCAAGTGCTCACGCTTGCCAGACAAGTGCTTTTAACTGCTGAGGCACCACTCCAGCCCTTAGAATCAACCTTTATCATTAATCAGATAGTGCTTCTTCCTGTGTATATGTATTTTTAAGATAATATTTTAAGCTTTGGCATGGTATTAAGTGAAATCAGTATATAAAACTTTATTCGATAAAAAACTATGCCTTTTCACACAGCCTGTATTAACAAGTCAGTTTTAAAAAAGATATATAAAGGCTGAATGAAATTAATGTAAACATTTGTAATATCATCTCTTGGTAAGGTTGTAGATATTCTAAAAACATCTTTCTTTAGTGCTTTCTGTGTATTACAATTATAAATATATATGTGTGTATATATATACATATATATGTGTGTGTTTAGAGAGAGTGAAGGAGAGAGAGTCAATTTTATTTCTTTTTCATCTGTTTTTTGGACATTTAGTTGTGTATGTGGTGCTGGGGTTTGAACCTGGGTCCTTGCACATGCCAGGCAAGTGCACTGTTGCTGAGCCACTTTTCCAGCCAATGGGTGTATATTTTTAATTGAAAAAGGATTGATCCTATAATCCTTATAATATAAAATGATAACATATTATTTTGTTAAAATCTTGTAAGGTTGCTCAAAAATAAAATAAAAAAAATTAAAAAAAAAGGAAGTCATCTTAGGTTGGGGAAAAAAAAAAGAAAAAGGATTGAACTATTCAAATCATATTTTAAGGAATAAAATCATTGTAACTATGATTTTCCATGGTTTGCTTGCTACTCATTTAAGAGTATTGCTGACTTAAGTCATTTGGAAAATGTAATTATTTATTAAGGACAGGTAGATTACTAAATGAAACTCATAGCTGGAAGATATCTTAAAGGATATCTGGACCTCCACCCCCTTGTTTATAAGGAGATATAGAGGTCAAGAGAAGTCAAGAAACTTAGGATTTCAGTTAGTCTTCATTCTATTAATAAATTATACTCTACTCTCAATTTAGTGATTAGATGTCATCTTTAAAAATAGGTACACATGTATAAGGCCCTGTGTACCTAGCACCACCAAAAGAAAAAAGAAAAGAAAAAAACCCCAAATTACCAATAGTAGGTTCAAGGAAAAATTGTCTAATTATATATCCCAATAGTTTTCATCTTTTTTTGTGCATGTGGTGTGGGGATCTCACACATGCTAGGCAAACACTACCAGTGGGCCACATCCCTTGCTCTACTTTTCATCATTTTAGGAATGTGCTGCACTAGTAAAATCATTGCCAAAATTTAAAAATCTAACTACATATTAATATAATTCAAGGCACAAATTGTCCATATTCTTTAGTCCATCTTTATTTAATTCTCTGATGTGTGTTTAAAAGTAAAATTTCATTGAATGGAAAGTTGATCCAACTATCTACACATTCATTAAAAGAAGAAGTATCGAAAATGCAGCTTTGAACTATATTGTCAGATTTCTCTAGAACACTAATATTTAAATAGGAAAAGTTACTCTCATGTTAAAATTATGCCACAACAGTGCAGGTCTCATTTAATAAATCAGATTATTTATACATTTTCTTTTGTCTTATGCTATTTTGATTTCATATATTTCTCTCTTCTGGGAATTAAAAATTTATTACTTGAAGATTCTTCACATAGAGGTATTGGTAGGAAATAAATGTGAATTGTAACTATACAGCTAGTGCCAATGTTGTTTTTTTCACAAGAAATGTTTTATACTTAAGAACTTTCAAGGGATGAGAACATTTGCCATTTGTTTTTAAAAATTCTTTGTCTTCTGGAGATTATAAGTTTGAAATGAATTTAAATAAAAATGTGTATTACATATATCTCCAAAAGAAATTTAATAAAATGTTCTTGGTTCTGATTAAAGAGAACATTTTTAAAACTTTTTCTTATTTGTAGCTTATATAAAATGTAATTATATAAAACTCTTTTAAAAGTATACATATTTGGAACATTTATAACATTTAATTGTCTTGAATGTATAAAGAATTTCGAAGTGAATTTTTTTTTTAAAGAGAGAAGGACAGTGAGAGAGAAAGAATCAATTTTAATTTTTCATATGGCTTTTGTTGCTCTGAGACTTCATTGTTTACCTGGTGCTGGGTTTTGAACCTGCGTCCTCGTGCATGCCAGGCAAGCGCCATATCTGTTGAGCCAGTGCTCTAGCCCCCAAAGTGCATTTTTGTGAAGCAGAATTCACCTGTACTTGGCTTTTATGAAATATGCCTACTCTGGACTGGAATTTTAACTTGTTGGTAGAGTGTATACTCAAGGCCCTTGGTTTGATCCCCATCATCACAAGACAAAACAAAACACTCTCTGACAGAATTACTAGATTAATCTTTTGGGATTTTGAGCTAACTTTCTAGTAAACTGTTATTAATGAGTTAGAATCTTTTATTAATTAAATTGCTTTATAGCATATTAGGTGATTATAGATTTGCTTCGAAGTTAATGCCAGCAATAAATTTACTATGTTAATGGCTGCAAAAAGAAAACCCTATTTAAAATTTTGATACTACTCTGATGCTGGAATCAGAAAAATACTGTTGCCTGTATTTGCTTTAGAAATAAATTTATCTGTCATCAACTAAAAACTGAAAACCCAGTACTTTTTTTTTTTTGGCAAATGCTTGTTTTTTTTAAGAGAGAGAGACAGAATCAGTTTTTTATTTAGTTTTACATCTAGTTTTTGCCACTCTGACACTTCGCCATGCCCGTGGTGCAGGGGTTTGAACCTGCGTCATCACTCCTGCCAGGCAAGCGCTGTAACACTGAGTCACCACTCCAGTCCCTGAAAACAGTATTGACAGTCATCGTTGCCATCATCCTATCTATCATTTTCTGTCTTATTAATGAAATATTTGAAATTTTGAAAAGCAGCCATTTTTAACCAGTCTTCAAAATGTGAAAAAGAGTCCTCTTAAATTATGGTTTCAGTGCCCATTTCTTCCAAGGAGCTTTCTGTGCTTACTGCACTCATTTGCCAATTACAAGCTCGATTTTTGGCTTACCTTTTTCCTTACAATTGCGCTTGAAAGTTATGTTAAAATGATTGTTTGTGTTGACTGTTTCCAAATAAATCTATACAACTATTAAGAATTAGTGCCTTAGGTTTCTTTCACATGTACTGGTAGCTATAGCATAGTTATGTATATTTGATTTCAAAACATTTATTGACTGATAATCTTTGAAGCTCCAGTAAGAATGCTGCTGTTTTTTCTCCTTGTCCAAACAGCTACACTCTACCTCACAGAACATCAACCTGGGACCAACTGGAAATCCTCAGTAGGTTTAATTTATTTCAAGCAATCTTTTAACCACATTTTAGGAAGATCTTCTTTGAGAGCATGGAGATATATGTAATTATACCAATTTAATGGGGGGCCTATAAAATATGACCTTAGTTACAGTGAAAATAGTACTTTTTATATGCTTTACTACTAATTTACTGTTCTAGCTTTTCATTGCTCTAGTAGAGTCCTCCTAAAGGACTTTTTTTTTTAAACAAATTGAGTTGGATTAATTTTAAACAAATTAATTCGATTCTATTTAATTGGTCATTGTCACTGTTCTGATTTGTGTGTGTGTGGAAAATCAGTTGACCACATGTCCCAAGGGACCGTAAGTCCTGTGGGGTATTCTTGGGAAGGGTAGAATAAGTCCTGTGGGGTATTCTTGGGATAGAAATCCTTGAAGGCCTAATTGTTAATCACCTGGTATTCAGTGTTGTGGGTGCACCCTAGTTGTTAGCCAACTTGTTCCTGAGGTGTCATGATAGACTTAGCATATTAAAAGGTTTTAAACTTCATCTATTTTCCCCCATATTTCCATATTTATTTGAGCACAGGGGAAACAATTTTAGGAACACAGTCTGAGAAATGTTGAATCAGATCACAGATAGCAAATAAAGACATCATCTTTAGTGTCAGCTCCAACAATTCATTGGAAGTAAACACCTAGAACACTCCATACAAAGGATTGCAAGCCTGCTGCCTGATTCAGTTTGAGGAGTGCCCAGATTGATTAGTGATGTCTGACATGATTGGAGGAAGAATATAGTGTTGACATCCTAATTTATAATTAGCCTCCCAGGATTACTGGATTAATTTGAAAACATTCTTTTATCCCAGAGCACTATACTTTATCATTTTCTACTTGGAGAGAGAGAGAGTATAAAGATGTGACCCAAGGATAAGATCCTGAGGCACTTGAACATCATAAGGAGATGGTAACAGATAATGAGAAAGAAGTCAGGAAGATAGGAGGAAAACCAAAAATGTAATGTCCTAATATCAGAAGAAGAAAATGTCTCAAGGAAGAGGGAGTAATAAACTCTGTTAATGTTGCTAATAGTGCAAGTTAAAGAATGAATTTTGAGCACTAGGTTTGATAAAATCATTGGTGTCTTCTGTGAGCAGTCTCAGTGATGCTGGGCACAAGACCTTGATGAGGAAAGGATTCACAAGAGACCTAGAGGAGAGCTCAGCAATATAGACCACTACTGGAAGCATTTAGAACACCAGGGGTAGGGGTTGATGCAAAGGAAACCAAAGAAATAGAAGAAAATTTTGATTTTGAGCATTTTTTTCTGCCATTGATAGCACTGAACAAAATGGCATTACAAAATGGAAATTTGCTTTCATTTAGAGTTCATCACCAACAGTTAACCATGGGCCTCAGTGTCTCTGTTGTTTGAAGTATTTTATTTTTTACTGTTGCATTTGTTTGCTCTTAGTGTTCTCCCTGTGTCCCCACCCCCATCCCATCCTCCTACTGTACTGGAAATTAATCTATGGGCCCTGTACCACTGAGCTACATCCTAGACTTTTTTTTTTTTTTTTAAGACTGGGTCTCACTTGCTGAAGCTGTCCTTGATCTTGAGATCCTCCTGCCTCAACCTCCTGAGTCATTGGGATTACAGGCACATGCCACCATGCCATCTTTGCTCTTGTTTAAAAAAATTATTTTAATATTTTTGAATATCAAGATCAAAGGAGCAGGTTCCTAAGGAAAAACATCTAAGTTTAGTTAAGTATTTATCCCACTAAACTTTACCTACCTTAGCTCTGATGATACTCTCAATTATGAATTGACTTTATTTTGTGTGCATGTGGTAGTGATGAGGATGCCCAGGCGTGCTTTACTGCTGAGCCCTTTTATTTACCCCAGCCCTTTTTATTTTATTTTGTAATAGGCTCTCGCTAAATTACTTAAGATTGCTTCCAACTCATACTTCTCTTGCCTCAGCCTCCTGAGTCACTGATATTACAGGCATGCGCCACCATGCTGGGTTTGTTTGTTTGTTTTTTCTTATGAGAGACAGAAAGAGAAAGAAAAAAATCAGCTTTATTTTTTCATCTGGGTTGTTTTTCTGACACTTAGTTGTATGTGTGGTACTGGGGTTTGCGCCCAGGTCCTTGTGCATGTCAGGCAAGTGTGCCAACTGCTGAGCCCCTGACTTGTTTTTTTTTTTTTTTTAATGGAAGTTTAAATCTAAATAAAATTATTCCTCTTTCCTTAACAGTTTAGGAATTCAGACTGTCATAAAGGAAGCAGGTCTTCTGGCTGTTTAAACTCACCTTTCTACTGCCTGTTGTATTTACCTACATATAGCCAGTGCTTTTGTTACCTGATAGTTTAAAATAAACAAAAGTGCAATCTTGGTATTCTCTCTGGCTTTTCTGTTTCTAGCTTTCCTATATTACCATCCAAGAGAATGAGCTTTTATCTTTAATATAACATAAGTGATTTATATATAAAACTCCATGAAGACTCTTTTCCACCAGAAAGTTCTCATATCATCTTTACTAGGTATTGCAAGTAGTAATTTTCTTTTCAGAAGAATTGCCAGATACTAGATAGTCTTGGAATGGATTTACACGGTTATTCAGTTTCCTTACTAAACATTGATAAGGCTCATGGTTAATAAAACTGGCTTAGACAGAAGCTAATTTGAGTTTAAAACTATATATATAGATAAAGAGATGTATCTGTTTACAGATATATTTCCATCATTTTGTCCCAAAGAGAATATTATTGAAGTCCTTCTTAAGCAGAACTTAATAAGGCTTAAATAAAGGTATAAAGATTTTAATATAACCAGAAAGTAGATATTATTTATATAAAAAGTATGAGATAATACCAATATGAAAGCTAGAATCATCATACGTAGCATTTTTACCTCAGTTTATTTATTGAAGAATGTGCTGAACTGGGTGTGGTGGCACACACCTATAATCCCAGCTGCTTGGGAGACTGAGGCAGGAGAACTACAAGTTCAAAGTCAGCCTCAGCAACTTAGGGAAACCCTGTCTCAAAAAAAAAAAGAAAGAAAGAAACAGGCTGGTATATAGCTCAGCAGTTAAGCATCCCTGGGTTCATTCAATCCCTGGTACCAAAAGAAAAAAAGAGAGTTGATAGGAAATGTTTAAAAGGTAACATCTTTCCAACTTCTAGGAGGTTAATTCTTGTCATTGTTAATTTATTTCAGTGCCAAGCCAACTGACTTTGATTTTTTAAAAGTTATTGGAAAAGGCAGCTTTGGCAAGGTAAGTGTGTTTTTATTTTCTCATTCAGTGAATAAGTACTGAAGAAATGCATGCTTTATATGTGTGAGCCATGGTACTTTTTTGTATGAAGGATATGGAGTTAAGTTTCATTCCTACCCTCAAAGTGTTAACAGAATAATTAAGGAAATAAGGCTTCTACTCAGTTTCTAAAATAAGATTCATTTATTGAACAAGTATTTGTTGAGTACCTGCTATGTGTCAAGTAGTAGGTAACTGACATGGTTAGTACTTTTGTGATATTTACAACCTAGTGGGGGAAATAATCCATTAAAAATTTGCAGTTATGGCTGGTGTGTTAGTGCATGCCTGTAATCCAAGCTGTTTGGGAGACTGAGGCATGAAAATTAAAAGTTTAAGTCTTCCTCAGCAATTTAGCAAGACCCTCTCAAAATGAAAGTTAGAAATGGTTGGTGGTTGAGTTCAGTGATAGAGGGCACCTGAGTTCAGTCCCCAGTCCCAGGGGAAAAAATCTCAGTCAATTAAGTTAAATTAATCAAAGAGGCCATGATGGAAATGAAGAATAGGGTGAAGTGGCAGAGGATAGTAGGGCAGCTGGTGGTGGGCTCTCTACTTAGACAACTTCTTTGAAGATATCTTATTTAAGCTAAAGCTAGTAAGATAAAAATGGGCATCTGTGAATTAAGAGTTGGAGAAGGGAAAGAATGTGCAAAGACCCTGATTATTCTTATACAATACAGTTCACATGAATCGTATAACTTGACAATATAGCTGTACCAAGGAAGTAGACTCACTTAAGGTCAGGTAACCAAGAAAAGTGTCATAGATAATTTATCAGAATCATTCAATACATTTAAGGCCTCTTTTGCATTATTTTCCAATTTGCAGTACAAATGAATATGTATGTGTATATATTTTGTTATCTCTAATTTATTTTTTTTAATTCCCTTGAGACCAGAAACTGTGACTATACAATTTAACCCATGTATGTTTATTCATTCACCAAATATGTATTGACCACTTGCTATATTCTGGACATTGTGCTAATATATAAGCAACAGAAAGTTAGAATTACTCAAAATGCATGTAGTCTATTGGGATGCTAGAGAAAGTCTGCCATTAAAAACAAAAGCATTAGCCAGGATCTGTGGTGAATGCCTGTAATCCTAGATACTCAACAGGCCAAGACATGAGGATCACTAGTTCAAGGTCAGCCTGGGCAATATGGTGAGACCCCCCTATCTCAAAGATGACAAAAAGGCATTGTGTTTTAGAAACTTCATGCTTAGATCTAATGTCTAGAGTCCAACAGGAATTCATTCTTGCACATAATGTCAGGTGTAGGATCACAGTTCATTTTTTTCCATGTAGATATTTAGCTGATCCTATAGGATTTACAAAAAGATCATTCTTTCACAATTACCTGCAGGGCCACCTTCATCATGTATCCAATGTTCACATATTTACAGATCTGTTTTTAGATTTTATGGTTTGTATTTCTGTTTCTAGATTTTTATATTTTGTTCCCTTGGTCTGTTTGTTTATCCTGGTACCAGCTCCATATTATCTTGATAACAGTTATTTGCTGTCTAACAGAATAAGTTCTTTCTACCTTGCTCTTCTTCAAGAGGTGATTCTTAGCTTTTATATATCTGTATAAATTCTAGAGTTATGTCTAAAGCTACAAAAATTAGGTTATAATTTGGGATTGTGTTGGATCTATAGCTAAATTCTGGGGAGAATTGGTCTCTTTAACATTGAGTTTTTTTCTGTCCATGACCATGTTATAATCCATTGTTATTTTAGCTCATTTTTAAATTTTCTCAGATACACACACACACATTTTTTTTTCCATACCAGGGATTGAATCCAGGGGCACTTAACCACTGAGCTACATCTCCAGCCCTTTATATTTTGAGACAGTCTCACTGAGTTGCTTAGGGCCTCACTACTCAATAATATTTTATGGTGTTCTCTACAGAATTTTTTATACATATCTTTAGGTTTATTCCTAGGTATCTCATTTTGATGCTGTTGAAATATGGTTTAAGTTATTGAAATGGAATATAGGCATTACCTGTGAGACATTTGTTATTCTCTTGGCTGTCCAACAGAAATGCCTAAGCATGTGCAGACATTCGCGTACAATCATTATTCATGACCACTCTGAATATCTACAGATGAAAGAGTGAATACCTAATACATACTGTAATGGGCTATTCTGCACAGCAATGAAAACTACACTACCTGCCACAACATGAATGAACATTGTGTACTTTAAAGTAAAAGAAATAAATTATACAGATAAAGATGTCCATTTTTTAAGTTACATAAAATTTTTAGAAGGGCAAAACTTAGCAGTTACTGCAACCTGAGATAGTGGTAGTTACCTTCTCGAAGGTGTTATAAATGAACTCAAACACATGGTCAAGTGAGCAAGGCAGAAATTTTACTTTGGCCAAAGGACAAAAGTAAAATTCATACCTGTTTAATTCCAACCTGATGCAATACTGCCTTTCACCCTAATTGGAGGAGCTCAGGTACACAGTCTGCGTGATTGACTGTGAAGGCAGAAGGTGAAGGCAGAAGGTGAAGGCAGGTGCAAGAGGAAGTAGGCGGGGACTGGGAGAGAATGGGGGTGGGGGTCACCCCACATGTGGCAAGGGTCGTAGTGATTCACAGTTCACCAGAAGAGAATGGCTGGGTACCGGAAGGGGACCTTGGAAAGAGGTGGGGGAATACAGGTGGGCGTACAGAGGGGCGTACACTATCTTTAGAGAGGGAGGGGTTCTAAAATGGAGGTAGTAGGTTATACATCATAATCTTTTAAGTTTGACAGAAAAGACATACATCTTACAAAGGTGTACATGAGTCATGACTGGGATAGGGGCAGGGAGGAGGCTTCAGGTTACTGGTGTGTTTTATTTGACCTAGATAGTGGTTACATAGGTGAATTTACTTTGTAAATAAAATTTACTGAGCTATACTGACTTATGAGTTTTTCTGTGCATATTCTGTGTTTAATAAAAACTTAAAATCTTGCAAAATGGTTAAAAACCACAGAAGTACAATTAAACCAGAGAAAAATAATACACAAAAAGAATGAAAAATAAACACATAAAAATTTGCAATCTTCTAGGAAACCAGAAAAATATGTGATGCACTGAAAATAAGTAATGGTGGTCTAATTTGCCCATTTGGCTTCTTAACCTGTCTGTTGTCCAAATCTGCCAACCTACTGAAAATTTACCTACGTAAAGCGAATCACTACTTTCTAGTTGCTACATTCCTTGAAGTGTTTTCTAGAAACATTTTTGACATGAACCAGCTAAAATATTGGAGAGGGAAAGGTCAGGTAGGTGGGAGTTGTCAAGAAAAGGAAAAAAGTTTAAGAAGGAACATTCAACAGAGTGAGTGTAATCAAGAACTAAAGAATGAAAAATGCAGTTGAGCACGACCTTTTTATACTGAAGATATTTTGACTCTATCTTTATGAACAAAACATTTTTATTAATAGGCCTTAGAACAGTTTTAGACTTACAGAAAAATTAAACAAAGTAGAGAATTCCCAAAGCTCCCCAATAGTTTTCCCTCTTATTAACATCTTACATTGATATGGCACTTTAGTCACAAACCAATATTTGATGCATTATTATTAATAAAAGGTCATCATTTATTTAGATTTCCTTAGTTTTTATCTTGTATTCTTTTTCTCTTTCAAGAACCCATCCAGTCTATCACATTATATTTAGTCATCATAATATACCATCATACTTCTCTTAACTGTGACAGCTTGCCTTGTTTTTTGATGACCTTGACAATTTTGAGAATTTCTGGAGAAATATGTTGTAGAATGCCCTGAATATTGGGATTTGATGTTTTTTGCATGTTTAGCCTGGGTTTACAGATTTTGGCAAGAAAGGCCACATAGGTACTAGAAATAAACCCCAGCAGTGTTACTATGTCAGATCATCTCAAAAACTTTGGAACATGTCATTTAATAGTTATACACCTTCAGGCAGGGAACATAGCTCAACAGTAGAGCACTTGCCAAGCATATGGAAGACCCTGGGTTCTACCATCCACCCAGCCAGTTAGCCACACATACACACACATACACATACACACATATACATATATCAGTACTCTACTCAACTTGCAGGTAGTCTCAAATCCCTTACAGAGTTGTACATCACCTAACAGCGGGTGCATATTCTGTTGTGATTTCATCATTGACCAAATATCATAGAAGGTACTTAAAGAAGCTTCTTAGATAGGCTATATGGTCCATACCATCATACTCATGGTCCATCAATGACCAAAACATTGTTAGGTCAAATACCTGACTGTATTTACAAACCATTAAATATGTCTTCCATTTTCTGGGGTGAGATTCCCTAGGTTTCTTCAGATTCTTCTAAGTATCTGCGTATACCCCAGCCGACATGATGCTTCTTTTTCTGAACTTTTTTGATTTTAAAACCTATAATAGGAAAGTAAATATAAAACAATACATTTGATTACCTAAAATCATTTCCTGCTATTTTTTTTAATAGCCACTAAGTTTATAACCTCAGTACTTTCTAAGGGGACTCTTCAAGATCCAGGACTGAAGTAGTATAGATTTCAGCACTTAAATTAGTAAAAATTTCATTATTAACACAGTAAGTGACAAAGAAATTATGCCTGGCTATTCAAATAATCTGCATCATTTTTGGATTTATTAAACTATCTAAAAAAAGTAGAATTGTAGAAATGAATTAAGTAGAGCTCAGTTTTCAGAACAAAAAGTATGTCCCTGTGGACCTACTTTTTATAAAATTTGAGACTTGTTGGTTTATTAATAAGGGAATTATTCCTATAAAAACATTGAAATTTCTAATGATTTGCACAATATTTATAACAGGTTCTTCTTGCAAAACGGAAATTGGATGGAAAATTTTATGCTGTCAAAGTGTTACAGAAAAAAATAGTCCTCAACAGAAAAGAGGTAAAATAAAATAGCTTTCATTGCTCCTTAGCCCATTTTCTTAATTAACAAAATTGTTTTCCTGGTGTATAATACAAATTGATCCTTTCCCTTTTTTTCCCCAGCAAAAACATATTATGGCTGAACGTAATGTACTCTTGAAAAATGTGAAACATCCATTTTTGGTTGGATTACATTATTCTTTCCAAACAACTGAAAAACTTTATTTTGTTCTGGATTTTATTAATGGAGGGGAGGTGAGTTTTATAATTAGTTTTCTAATATTGATAATGTTTAGAAAAAAAAACATGAAATAGAATTTTTTTTCTTAAGTTTTAAAATGAAAGTGTGTTATCAATAGCTATCTCTTGAGTAAAAACAATATTGGAGGGAGAAAGTACAATGCATGATGTGGAGAAGTGTTAACATAGGTCCTTTAAGCATATGGCATAGTGGAGAAAGATTCATTAAAGAACCTTGGTGTGAAGCTACAGACCATGGGTAGATTCATCACTAAACTGATAGCAAGAATGATGTACTGACATATTAGAATATAAGATGATATGTAATTTAAATAATGACTATTCCAACAGTTTTTCATGTAAGTATCAGTCCAGTCTGTCATTTTCTAAAATGTAAAAACGTTCATCACTGATCCTGTAATAAAGAGCCCTGTGATGAAGTCAAATGAAAAATGCTTCATGTTGTATCACCTTTATGGTGATTCACAGTGTTTCAGCTTGTTAAACTTTGAGAGAATCAGCCTTAAACAAAAGGTTTTTCTTTTGTTTTTCTTTTTTACTCGAATTTGAGCCCAGCAGTGGTCTGCCACTGAACTACATCCTTAGCCCTTGTTTATTTTTGATTTTATGATAGGATCTCACTGATTTGCTGAGACTGGCCTTGGGCTTGCAATCCTGCCTTGCCTCCTGAGTAGCTAGTAGCATGCACCACTGTTTGTAGTATTTAATAAAGGATTTATTAAATAAAGAAAAATATTTTTTAAAATCAGACTTCTCTTTTTTGTTTAAACCAAATATGTTAATTATATTCCCCAAAACTATGATTCAGAGGGATATTGAAATATGCTCTGGGAAATACTGCTAATTTGATAATAATTACAGTAATAACAAACATATGTCCAGTATTACTTGGGTATCAGCACTCTGGCTCTTTGCATTGTTTTATCTTCAGAACACTTTTACTATATAAGACAAAGAAATCGAGGCACAGAGAAGCCAGGTAGCTTGTGGTTGGCACGTGGTTAGTTAAATATTGGAGGCAGGAATTGAACTCAGGCCTCAGGCATTCTTCTAGGTTCTAAGCAGCTGATTACGCCTGTTCCTCTACTTCTCAACCCTCACATCTAATTCGTTTGATCTTTGACCTGCCTCTAAAATTATTTTAACTAACAGATACGGTCAGATTTTTACAGAGGAATCTTCTATCCCCCAGTCTCTGAGGAGAGAGCAGAAAATAATATCTCAGTGTTACTGTAGTACACTTAATTGTAGACTAAAGGAACTAGGAGGAACACCAGTTTCTCTTCTGCAAATCTGAAAGTTGACCAGACATGCCTGAACTATTTTGGGGCCAGGTTGTTAAAGGAATCTATGCAACTCCCTGATTGGTGACAGAAGTCCCTTAGGACAGTATAGAGACAAGATTCTGAGTCCTCCAAGCAACCTAATTCAGGGATATAGGCTAACCCACATTGTTCCTACTTTGAAGGTTATCATTTTATTTTGTGTGCTCACAGATAATGAGAAGTTACTGAGGGCTTAGCAGGTTACAGTTTACCTAACATGCATTTTTTTTTTCCAGTTAATCTTATCAGTTCTTTGAGATAAACACTTTAATAGCCAAATTTATAATAAGGAAATTGAGGCTCAGAAAGGTTAACTTTTTTCAGTGTCATGTTTCAGTATGTGTCAGGCTGTAGGTTTTCTTTTTTTTTTTTTTAAGACAGGGAGAGAAAGAAAAAGACAGAATCAATTTTTATCGAGTTTTTCACATGGCTTTCATTGCTGTGAGACTTAGTTGTGTACATGGGTGCGGGGGTTTGAACACATGTACTCTCGCACATGCCAGGCAAGCGCTGTAACTGCTTCAGCCCTGCTTGTTTGCTTTTAATTGGTTCTTTTTAGTTTATACACATGGCAGCAGAATCCATTTTGACATAATTATAAAAACATAGAATATAACTTATTCTAATTCCATCTCTAGTGCTTGCCCTTCTTCTCCCCTCCCCCAACCCCTTGATCCTTTTCCTCCTCTACTGGTCTTTCTGCCATTTACCCATAGGTGGGTTTTGTTGTCGTTAATTTCTTATGGTTGTACATGATGGTGAACTGCGCTGTGATATATTCATATATGTACCTAGGAATGTTAAGTGAGATTCATTCTACTATCTTTCCTTATCCCATCTTTCCATCCCTTTATGCACCTGTGTCTTCTCCATTGATCTTACTCTGTTCTTCCCTATCCCCTTATTTTGGATTAGCTTCCACATATCAGAGAAAACATTTGACTTTCGGTTTTTTGGGACTAATTTCACTTAGCATGATAGTCTCCGGATCCATCCATTTGCCAGAAAATGTCATGAAGTAATGCTTTACGGCTGAGCAATACTCCATAGTGTGTGTGTGTATATATATATATATATATACACACACATTTTCTTTATCCATTCCTCTGTTGAAGGGCACCTAGGTTGGTTCCATAGGTTAGCTATGGTGAATTGGGCTGCTATAAACATTGAAGTGGCTGCATCACTTCAGGCTCTAGAGTTAATCTAGACATCCTAACTGCACAGCCTACTCTTTTTAAAAAAAAAAAAAAGTTTCTATACTTGGGATTGAACTCAGGGGTACTTTACACCCTGAGCTACACCCCCAGCTCTTTTTATTTTGAGACAAGGTCTTGCTTGAGTGCCCAGGCTGCAAGTGGCCTTCACCTTGGATTCTTTTGCCTCAGTTGCCCTAGTAGCTGGGATTACAGGCATGCATCACTGTGCCCAGCGGCAAAGCTTAAGTACCACCCTGTGTCTTTGAAATATTTGTGTGAAGCATGTAATTGAGGAGGAGATCCTACTACACATTCCCTACTTTTATCTGTGGTTTATTCATGCTGTTTTAGGACTTTGCTTCTAAGCCCTTTTTATACAGCAACTGCTCTTAATCTGAGCAGCAGAGGTGGAAAGAAGTAGGTTTGTCATTTAAAAGATGCACTTGACTAAGAGAATTAAATATAATAGGATGCAGTGGAGGGTGTAGGAGGAGTTGAATGGGGCAGGAGGTAGATGAGGAATCAAGATGAGGAGAACGAATAGAGGTGGCAGGAGGAAGGCTTCATCCGGCGTTCCCTACTGTAATTATGTTATTTTCCCCCTCGTGTTTACACTTATATTTTAACCTTGACATGTTATATTTACTTTTTGTGTACTACCTCATCTTTTCTTTGGTGCAAAGTTAAGTATAAAATAAATCAGTTATATTATGTGGGTATGTAAGCAAGCCTTTTTGAGCCTTAGGTTCCTCATTAATTTCCTAACTTAAAAGTGTTGGATGGATTAAATAATACAGGCACAGGATCTTTTTGATTTACTAAGCAATCAGTGTTAGCTGTTATTAGTGAAATGGTTAGATTTTCATTTGTTTTTTTACATTAGTAATAGAATATTAGGCAAATGAAATTAGGAGATCAACAAATAGACTATTCTAGTAGTTAGGCCAGCACGAGTAAAAGCAGTGGTCGGTAAAAAGAAGAATGTATTCCAGAAATAATTAAAAGGTAAAATGGAAGCATTTATTCATTGGCTGGATGGAAGGGCTAAGGGCAAAGGAACAGTTTAGATGAATCCCAGGCCAGCTCCCATTTATCTCAGTCAGGATGTATTATAAATGATCTTTAGCACAACTTTCAGAAGAGATTAAGATCTTTTTAAAACAATCTTTGGTAATCAGAGCAGTTAAAGAGCTGAACACAAAAGAGAAGAGCCAGAATTTTAATCAGCTCCAAATACTAACCCTTTTTACAGTTATCTTGTTGCCTCCTGTGGCTAAGAGGGCTGGGGAGAATACAGTGGCAGCAGTAAGTCTACAAGAGAAGACAAGAGGCTCTGTTTTAAACATGTTATTTGTTGGCCTGTAAAATATTCAAGAAAAAGTAGCAGATCTTTGCAGGGGCAGCTCCAAGCAGAGGCCTAGACTGGGGAATGTCTGTGGGAGAAATCAATGTAGAGGTGATGGGTAAAATCATGGGAATAGATAAGATTACCTGGGGGGCAGGGGTTATCTGGAGGAAAAATAACAGTGGACCAAGGGCAGAAATTATCATCGCTTCAATGTCCAGAGCCAGAAAGGAGCACAAATGGAACTTTCCAAGATAGGAGAAGACCCAAGAACAGATTATTGTCTTAGAACCCAAGGGTCCTAGTGCAAATATCCCTGCAGCAGATAATGTAATGGGCAAAGGACAGGTTATGAGAAATAAATGAACTGTAGGATGTTTAAGAAATAAACTGGAGAGCTGCTGCATAGCTACAGCTAATTGCTGCCACACTGAATTTAGGACTAATGGGACAGAGTTTCCTTTTTTCTTCCATAAGAAACTAAATCTAGCAATTTTTATCTTGCACCCTCCCACCCTCAAAAAATCCCAGGCTTTAAATGTTTTTTTACTAAGTCAGATTTTTCTGAAAACAGCATCTGTCCCAAGCAAATTATATACATGGGTTATATTTATTTTGCTAGTCACTACTATTTTTGTTTGTTTTTAAATGAAAAAGCAATCCAAAAAGGCCCATAAATTAATTGCATGGCAATATCAAGATGGTTGATCTTCATTGCTGATCTTTTCTAGAATGGTGGTCTGTGCTGTGAGGACACAGCACATTGAGCATAGAGAGGAGGGAAGTTAGCAAGGGTAAACAAAGATGCAGGGTTGATGAGAGACATGGACAAGGGAGGGCCACAGCTCCAAGCTTCAGTGCATTTTTATCTGTGCAAAATATCAAAAACAACTTTTACTTTTGGATTTACTGAATATATTTGTTTAATGCTATGTGAGTGATCCTAATAGCCCCACCCCTGCATTTTGCAGCTGTTTTTTCACTTACAAAGAGAACGGTCCTTTCCTGAACACAGAGCAAGGTTTTATGCTGCTGAAATCGCCAGTGCGTTGGGTTACTTGCACTCCATCAAAATAGTGTACAGGTACATTGTTTAAATATCACATGTAAAAATATTTTAATATTTTATTTCAGGTAATACTCAGGGTTTTGTTTTTCCTTCCTTTTACTTTATTAGAGACTTAAAACCAGAAAACATTCTTTTGGATTCAGTGGTAAGTATTGTCTTGTAAAAATCTTCCAGCTCTCAATTTTTTGTTGTTACTTATAGTAGGGAAAAAGTCTTAATAGGTTCTATACTACATGATTGCATTTATATAGCATTCTCAAAATGAGAACCATGAGGATGGAGAACAGATTAGTGGTTGCAAGGCCGGGAAGCGGGGTTCAAGAGAAAAGAGCATAGAAATGCTGGGGTCACACAGGGGGGGTTCCTCTGTGATGGAATAGCTGTTGATTGTGGTGGGTGTTACATGAATCTCTACATGTATATTGCTTAGAATTACACACATGAATTTTCAAAATAGTGAAAGTGAAATAGTCTTTAGTCTAATGTTGGAACAATATTGTTCCAGTGTCAGTTTCCTGATTAATATTCTATTGGAATGGTATGCCAGTGTTGGGGGAAGCTAGGTGAAGGGACACAGGACTCTACGTGCTATTTTAGTGATTTCCTTTTTTATTTCAAAATAAAAAGGGTTTTTAAAATTGTCTATTTGTGTTCATACATTGTTTTATCTTTCTGCCTCTATATTTGTCAGGGACATGTTGTCTTAACAGATTTTGGGCTTTGTAAAGAAGGAATTGCTATTTCTGATACCACCACTACATTTTGTGGGACACCAGAGGTAAGAAACATACCGTGTCATTGATGTAATAATTTATAAGATGCAAATATGAATCACATTTACATATACAGAATTGAAATAAGAATAGAATATAAACTGTCGTTTCACCTTTTAACCAACTGGAAATATAATCAACCCTTCTGGACATTTATGATATTGAGATTTTTACTTTTTATTTTATTGTTTGCTTTTTATAGACTATATTGTTTCCTTGAGTCTTCAAGAGTCTTAAACATATTTATTTAAACTTATTTTCAGTTCAGTTACTCTTTTTGTCAGGAGTGTATTTTCTTTATTTTTTATATCCAGCATAGTCTTACACATTTAAGAGATTTGTTGTTTCGCATTTGTACATGCATACATAACAACCATGTAACTTGAACCCAATCTATATCCAGGATCTCCCCCAATTCATCCACTCCCCAGTATCTTGTCTTCACTGTAATTCTCCTGTATTACAAATATAAATATCCTTATACATACATATACTTTTTGAATTTTCCAGTTTTAAATACCAGCATGAATATTACTTAGCTTCTCAGGGGAGTAAAGTGTGCACTACAGTATTAATAACCCCCCCTTTTCCTTCCATCTCCTTCCTCATCCTTTATAACTTCCTTCCCTCAGATTATGTGTTACTTAAAATTTGGTGGGTCTACTAAATAAATTTAATTTTCACCTTATCCTTGGTTTTACTCTAGCTTCCACCTATGAGAAAACATTCGACCTTTAAGTCTCTGGGTTTGGCTTATTTCACTCAGCATAATTTTTTTCATTTGCATCCATTTACCCACAAATACCATTTCATTTTAATAGCTGAGTAGAACTCTGTTGTAGTTACATATCATAGTTTTTGGATCCATTCATCCAGTGAAGGGCATCTGGGTTGATTCCATAATTTAACTATTGTAAATTGTGCCGCTATAAACATTGATGTAGCTGTGTCACTGTAATATGCTGATTCTAGTTCTTCTGGGAAAATAGCCAAGAGTGGGATAGCTAGGTTGTACAGTGGTTCCATCCCTAATTTTTTGAGGAGTCTCCACACTGCTTTCCAGAATGGCTGTACCAGTCTGCAGTCCCACCAGCAGTGTGCTAGTGTTCCTGTTTCCCCACAACCCTTCCAGCATCTGTTGTTTGTTCTCTTCATCTTTGCCATCCTGACTGGAATGAGGTGGAATCTTTTTTTTTTTTCCTAAGAGTGAGAGAGAATCAGTTTTATTTATTTTTTTCATCTGGCCTTTGTTTCTCAAGACACCCAATTCCGTATGTGGTATTGGGGCTCCAACCCAGGTCCTTGTGCATGCCAAGCAAACACTTCAACCCCTGAGCCACTGCTCCAACCCCGAGATAGAATCTCAATATAGTTTTGATTTGCATTTCTCTGCTAATGGTGTTGAACAATTTCTCATATATTTATTGACTTTCTCATAGTTGGTAATTGTCATTGGGATTGTAAAATACCACAAATCCCTCTTGAATAATCCAACCAAGATAAGTTATGCTTATTTGTTTTTAGTGTGAAAGTTTACCTTAGACTTCTTTAAGGATTTGATTGTATATCTAACCCTTTAAAAAAAAATCACAAATCAGTGAAACTACCCTAAAATTGATTGTGATCGTGGTTTTGATATGCTATGAATATGTTAATAGCCATTCAGTTATACCCCCTTAAAGATACGTTATGTAGTACGTGACTCTCTTAATAAAACTATTTTTTGAATGAGCTGAAGCAAATAGAACAAAACATTAATACTGCATATATCTGTAAGCAGTTTTATTGACTTATATTTTCCTATATGGTTGGAATATTTTGTGAAAAAAATATTTACTTAACAGAAGAAAATAAAGCTATGGATGTGAGGGAAAAAATGGCAAATCAGACCTCGTTAGCCAGGACATCCCATTCTCTAATTATATTAGGTAGGAGAACAATTTATCTATTCATTTGTGATATTAATAATCCTTGCAATTTATTAGAAGCCTTACTCTCACTTCACACGTGTGTTTTATTTCAAACTACTCTAATTTCATTGTATTTACGTAGTTATTTTAGGTGTCATGTAATGTTTCATCATTGTTATGCAGTAATTGCAGTAACCTGGGTTAGAGCCCAGCACCTCACCAAACAAAAAAAAAAAGGCAACATGATAAAATGGCTTACATAACCCCTTCTAATCAAGATCTGAAACATAATTAAAAGTGTCTATAAGTAATAGTTATTTACATTAAAATGTATTTTTCTTTCTAATTTCCCCTAGCTCTTGTATATATTTGTAACCATTCTGTTTTGTTTATGGTATAAGGAAACATTTTTTGTGAATGTACAGTGAATTCATAATGAACAAAAATCTTTCTAAAGTTCTATAGTTTTTAGAATGGAAACAAGTTTTTTATTTAAATCTAAATGATCAGAAATTATTTATGTTACCATTTCTTTGGGTCACATTAAAAAGTGTAAGAGGAAATTATTTCCTTATATATATTTCATGTGGGAAGAAGTTATATATTTTGGAATCTAAAATTCAGATTCAAAATCTTTGAAATTGTAATTCATGTATTTTTTTTTTTACAAATTAAAATGTGAATAGCCACCTAAAAGGTTACACAAGTGTTCTAAATGTTTGAGACTTGCTACTGTAATTCTCAAATAAGAATGCAATTCAGTCTTATTTTCTTTCACTGAAAATAATTGATTATAATTGCCATATTAAGAATTCTTAGGGCTAGAGTTGTTGCTCGGTGGTTACGGCACTTGCCTGGCATGCAGGTGGACCTCGGTTTGAACCCCAGCACCACATATGCAACTAAGTATCAGAAAAACAAAACCCAGATGAAAACATGAGTTGATGCTCTTTCTCTCTCTCTCACTGTCCCGCTCTCTTAAAAAAAAAGAAAAAGAAAAAGAAATAATAAAAGGATTCTTAAACCAGGCAAAGGCATGTGCCTGTAGTTATTGGTACTTGATACTTGGGAGGCTGAGGCAGAAAGATTGCTTGAGCCTAGAAGTTCCAGACCAATCTGGGCAACATAGTGAGACCCCATCTCAAAAAAGTAAAAGAGACAGAAAGAAAAAAATTCTTTTTCAAGGGGAAACACAAATAATGACCAGATGTACTCCTAAAATAGTTAATCTGACAGAAGACTTTCTCCCGAAATGCCTACTTCACAAACTCAGTATCATAGATCCTGCGCTTGTTTGCTGTCTGCTTGTATGGGCCTTAAATGCAGCAGTTTCTGGGGGTACGTGTGTATGTGTATTTTGAAGGGTTCCAGTTGACAGTGTCTGAAAACCACTATTACAAAATGAGAACACCCAGCCTACTGAAAACAAAGATGTTTTTGCTGTGATAATAACACCTAAAATGTGTTAAATTTCTCAATTATTCCTAAATTTCATCCTGAGATTTGTTAGTTGCTTTTGTTTCATTCTTTTCTACAGTACCTTGCACCTGAAGTAATCAGAAAACAGCCCTATGACAACACTGTAGATTGGTGGTGCCTTGGTGCTGTTCTGTATGAAATGCTGTACGGATTGGTATGTATTTCTATTCTTTGTCATTCCAGTATGTTATCAATTTGGTACTCTCACTTTTAATAATCTCACAGACACTTAAATAACACTAACAAAGCAGTTATATCCTGGTTAAATGAATTCAAGCCCACATCAAGAGTATACACAAGAAGAAAAACTTTCAGTTTTTTTCACTGTGTTTTAAATAAAATTATCTCTGTCATAGTGATCACTGCTTTAGATGTTCTCATGCCACTAGGATTTTTAGAAGTATACACCTAGTCATAATATAACATTAAAATTACCTGCTTCTACTCAGTATACGCCAAACATCATCTACCTAATTTCAAAGAGATGGAAAGAAAAATATTTTTTTGCATTTATTAACATACTGTATTTCCGAGGATGGCCTTTGGGTTTTGTCTTTTATTCTGTTTTCATGGGATTTGTTTAATAACACTGGTCAATCCTTTTTCTGTTGCTGGAGATCTGTCCCTTACCTGAAAACATCATGTCTTGAAGATATCATTGAAAAACATAGTACTTACTATGTAATTGATTTGTTCAGTTTTTAGTAAGAAAAGACATATAAAGCCAGTCAGAACCTCTGATAAAAAATATGTAGCTGTATTTTTACATTGAGATAACATCATTCCAACCCAAAGCAAACAATTTAGGCATGTAGTAAGTTTACATATAAAAATAAGAATAAATTGTTTTTCTGTAAGCTTCTTGAAATATTTGATGTAGTTTCTAGATTCTCTTTGTGATCCCTTAAGTGTCCAGCAGTCTTATGCTGAGAATTATGCACTAATCCCTGATGCTAAATGCTACTACTATCACCATAAGACATTTTTGGAATTTTATATTACATAGTTCCATTTTTTTATAAAATCACAAGTAACTCTTTTCTTCCTTCAACCCAGATGAACACTTGGATTTATTTTTCTAGGAGATAGGTGTAATATTACATTTCCCTGGTTGGAATTCAGCTTTCTCATCAGCAAATGGGTCTTTCTCAGAAGCAATGTTCCCAGTCATGTGGTTGGGTCATCGTAGATTTAGAAGAAATTCAGGATTGAAGAAAACTTTAAATAAGAAACAGTTCCAATAAAAAGAGTGGATCTTGTGTTTGGTGCAGTATAGATTTAGAAAAAATTCAGGGTTGGAAAAAACAAAACTGAAGAAATATGGGTCTTCCTTTTTTTTTTTTTTTTTTTCTCTCTTCCCCTTTATAAACAGACGATGGTGGAAACCTGTCTCTGTTTTCTGGAATGGTTGCCAAGGGTCATGGGTGCTATGATGCTGGGAACATAAGGCAGATTTGCCAAAAATTGAGAGTGATAGAAATTGCCAAAAATAGGAAATGTTGAGCATTCTTATGATTATAGTGGTGTACCAATTTTATTTAGAATAAAAAGCTTTTTCATAAATTAAAAAAAAATGCTACTATTAACTGAGACCTAAGCCTAAGTGTGTGTGTGTGCACTCTTCCTACAAACTGTGGTACTCTTAGTTAAGTTTCGCACAATCATTTTAGAGCATGTGTTTCATATCACTAATTTTGAATGATAGATTCCTGTGAAAGTTAGCACACTCTGTTCTTTGCCCTGGACTAAGAACACTTGTTAAAAGAGCTACTTTCCTAGTAATGCTAGCAATTTAGAACCTTGTTTGTTTTTGCTCATTTTTCAATACTGGGGATCAAATTCACGACCTCTTTGTATATGCCAGGCAAATCTCTACCACTAAGCTACATCCCAAGCCCAGCCTTGAATAACTATTTCACACCTGCTTTCTTCATACACAGAGTATTTGCCATCCTGATATTTCAGAACCTTTTTTATTTCTTTAAAGGACTTTGAAAATATAAAATGAAGCTATGTATACATATATACATAGCTTCATTTTATATATGTATATTTGTGTGTGTATATATATTTTTTAATTTTTTCTTAAAAAGGAGATGGATAGTGGGGGCAGGGGGAAGAACCAACTTTTAGTTCTTCATGTGGCTTTCATTGCTCAGACACTTGGTTGTGTATATGGTGCTGGGGTTTGAACCCACATCCTGACGCATGCAAGGCAAACACCAAAACCGCTGAGCCACCACTCCAGCCCTGTAATTTTTTTTTTTTTTTGAGGCAGGATTTCCCTAAGTTGCTGAGGCCATCCTTGAACTTGTGATCCTCCTAACGCAGCCTCCTGAGTAGTGTGGATTACAAGCATGTGCCACCATGCCTGGCTTGACTTTATATTTTAAAAGGCAAAAAATAAAGTTTTTTCTTTCCTATAAACAAGAAATGAAAAGTGGGGCTGGAGCAGTGGCTCAGCAGTGACGGCGTTTGCCTGGCATGTGCAAGGACACAGGTTCAAACCCCAGCACTACATAAACAACGAAGTATTCAAGCAATGAAAGCCCCATGAAAAACTAAATAAAGTTGATTCTTTCTCTTTCACTGTCATTCTCTCTCTTAAAAAAGAAAAGAATGAAAAGTGACAGGCCTATAAAAATTACCTTAACTTTAAAATTATTCCTACTTTAAAACTTTGAACTAAGTGAGTAACTGTCCAATGCTCAAGTTGAAGCTGCAACTGTAACTATATAGCTGCAGGTTGTGACACTGCATTTTTAATCTGCAAAGTATATTCATCATACTGTCACTGTCACCAGTACTTAGGAAGGAGTTTATATTCAGGTCTCAATCTCCTAGAAATCTGTTTTAATAAGTTTATTCCCAGGTCTCAAATTATTTAATGTTTGATCTATTTCCAGTGATTTTATCATACCTGTAATGAGGTTGATGGTTTTCTCAAAATCACCATAATGAGTTGTGTGCAGTTTAACAACAGCCTGTAAGATACTATTGAACAAACTGAACTTTATATTTACTCAGTGAACATGAAGCTACACTGTGTGCCAAGTTCTAGAATCCCTTTGCATCAGGAGGCCATGCCGCAGATGTCTGCATGTCTACACATCCCAAGAGGGCTAAGCATTTCTGCCACTTTCCAGACCAAATGCTCCCTGAAAATCAAAGCCAAATCCAACTATTAAAAAACAAAATTTTGGTATGATTGATTTACTAGTAAGTTTATTTTGCTTTTCTGTTTTTCAGCCTCCTTTTTACTGCCGGGATGTTGCTGAAATGTATGATAATATTCTTCACAAGCCTCTAAATTTGAGACCAGGAGTGAGCCTCACAGCCTGGTCCATTCTGGAAGAACTCCTAGAAAAAAACAGGCAAAATCGACTTGGGGCCAAAGAAGACTTTGTATGTAACACTTCCCAGTTTCGGCCCTATTTAGTCTTATTTAAAATTTGGAGAGAAATCCTTATTTTATATGGCTTTTCATTTAAGAGAGAGGGACAGTGAGAGAGGGGGAGAAAGAGAATCAATGTTATTTAACTTTCGTGTGACTTTCATTGCTCTGACACTTCATTGTGTACTTGGTGCTGGGGATTGAACCTGTGTCCTCGCACATGCCAGGCAAGTGCCATAACCGCTTGAGCCACTGCTCCAGCCTCTTGTATAGCATTTAGTGGTATGAATATAGCTATTAAAGAATAGCACATCTGGCTGGGCATGGTGTCTCAGGCTTATAATCCCAGTGACTGAGGAGGCTGAGTCAGGAGGATCATGAGTTCAAAGCTAACTTCAGCAACTTAGCAAGACCCTGTCTCAAAATAAACTATTAAAAAGGCCTGGGGACGTGGCTCAGTGATTAAGTGCTCCTGGGTTCAGTCCCTGTTACCAAAAATAAAAAGGCACAACTGGAAAAAGCACCCTTGTCCCCAGTTTCCACTAGTGTTCATATAGGACTTTATAGTGTTTAAAGCACTTTAACTTACATTTTTTTCATTTAATCTTCACAATAATTTGATCTCCTTTTTATACACCCACATACAGCTTTCACACTGTTACTTATCTGATTTTTATTTACAAATTCCTCTCCCCTTTTTTTTTTTTTTTTTAATGTTATAGCTGGGCATGGTGGTGCAGACCTGTAATCCTACAGACTTGGGAGGCTGAGGTAGGAGGATTGCAGGTTTGAAGCCATCCTCAGCATCTCAAAATGAAAAGCTGGGAATGCAGCTCAATGGTAGAGCACCATGGGGTTCAGTCCCCAGTACCCAGGCTAGAGCATGGTGGGTATGTGTGGGCTGGGCATGTAGCTTACTTGGAAGTGTATGCATGTTAGTATTTGCAGTTTTATGAGTTCAATTCCCAGCACCACCAAAAGAATAGAAAATGTATTTCTTTAGCCTTTTCAAAATATATTGAATAGTTCCCCCAACTCATCTCTTATGGAAGATGATCTTGTCTTTGTTATAAAGGGGAAGAGAACCATCAGCATGGAACTAACTCAACTTCCTGCTGTCAAACTTGTCCATCTTACATGCACCTACACCTGCCATTCCTCTTCCCTGTTAATGTAGAAAAGGTCCATTTCCATCTGTGTACTGGATTCTGCCCCCTTGCCCGGAACACTGTGCATGCCTTTTTCAGCACAAATAGCTGCTCTCTTTGTTCCATTTTCTTCCAATTAGCAATGGTATATTATCAAGTCTCCTGCTTTTTCAAAGGAAAAACCTTTCAACCTACTGTCCTTTGAGGTACTACCACTCATCTTCTTCCCTTCGTTGCCACACTTGTCTTCTATATTCATGCTTCCTTTCCCTGTCTTTTCTCAGTCTACCAGAATATTACTCTCACAGCAGTAAATATGCAACATTCTCTAGTTTGGAGGGCTCCTAATAAAACACACTCATCTCATTCTGGGGCCTCTGCCATGTTCTCCTATGTGAGCCCCTCTTCTTCAGCCCGTCAGATGTAACAGCACCTTGCATTGTCTGAAACCCTCTTTTTCTTCTGTGCTCTTTTTCCGGACCATTTCATTCAGTTCCACAGCTTTAGCTGTCTGTATGTCACTATCTCTTACATTTATATCTTTAGTCCAGGCCTCTTCTAAACTCTAGACTTTGACAATCTCTGCCCAGTTACCTGCACAGCTGGGTTTCTTTAGAATATCTCAGTCACAACATGTTCAAAATTGAAATTCTAGGGCTGAGGAATTAGCTCCATGATACAGTTCCTGCCTAGCATGGACAAAGCCCTTAAATTTAGTCCCCAGTACTGCCAAAAAAAAAAAATCTACCTATGTATGTGTGTTATGAAAAGTTAAAATCCTCCTCTTATCCGCCTATTCTCCCTTGCATATTGAAGGCATTCTTGACCTTTCTCTCTTCTTTACTTCCATATTTAACAAATAACAGGTCCTATTGCATTTGCCACCTAACTCTTTCCAGTAACCACACATTTCTTTCTGGTCTTGACTCTCCAAATCAGCCCCCCACCCCATAACCAGGGAAGTTTTGTTTTGTTTTAATCAAAGAACAGCAGCAACAAAAGTAGTTATGCTAGTCCTATACCTAATATTCCTTGATGGATTCCCATAACCATGGAATAAAATCTGAATTTCTTTTTTTAAGAGAGGGACAGTGAGAGAATCAGTATTATTTTTTCATTTGGCTTTTGTTGCTTTGACACTTTGTTGTGTTTGTGGTGCTAGGGTTAGAACCCTTTGTGCTTGCCAGGCAAGCACCATAACCGCCAAGCCACAGCTCCAGCCCCAAATCTTAAATTCTTAATGTAGACTCCTCATAACATGGCCTGCTTAGCTCTTGAACTTCATTCACCCAATGAGTCCCTTCTATTCCTGGATATTGGAACCATTTGGATTCTCATTTTCTTGACAGAACTAACCTCTTTGCCACTATAGAACCTTCCAATTCTGCCTGGAACATTTCCCTTTATTTTGTCTGGCTAATTCTTACGCATCTTTCAGACCTCTGGTCAGACATCACCTTAAGAAACCACCAAACTACATTGGATCCTGCTTCATACACTCCCGTGGCACTTTGCAGCGCAAAAAAAAAAAAAAAAAAAAAAAAAAAAAACCACGCTAGAGCCGGTATGCCAACTTTTGATAGTTCCAGCCTAGAGTGCAGTATCTTTTCTGGAATTAGAGCTTATCGCTTGACTTTACTTCTGCTCCACTGTATAGAACTATCAGCCCAACTTATTTCCTCTCCTCAGGTAATAATTCTTTGGTGCTTTAGTCTTTTTGTAGCACTTTTATTTCCATATTTTTGTGCTCATCCTTAAAGCCATCTGTGAAGTATTTTAGGACAGAAATGTTAACCCAGTTTGACCTGTGTGAAAACTGTTTTTGAAGAGGACGTTACTTAAGTTTAAGTAGGTCATTTGAAGTAAGTGTCTTTCACAGATCTGCTCTGATAATCTTCTACTATTTGGTCATAGGAATGACATAAACATGTGCCTAAAAGAATTATTAGGGAGCAAAATGGTAATGGTTTGGCCTCATAAAATTCTTCAGTGAGTACTTAGTATATTCTTCATTATTAATGAAAGATTTTTTTTTCTTAATATTCTAGCTTGAAATTCAGAATCATCCTTTTTTTGAATCACTCAGTTGGACTGACCTTGTCCAAAAGAAGATTCCACCACCATTTAATCCTAATGTGGTAAATATATACCAAAATCTTTCTTTCTAAAAAAGTGAAACATAGAACATTACAATTTTGGAAATAGATCTCAAAATCTAATCGGAAATATATAGAGTCAGTATTTAAATATTTGTGAAATGTCATACAGGGTTGTCTAACTTCAATAAAGTTTGTAGTTAGATTAGATTGAAGAAAATCTCTTCCAGCACAGTTGTGAAATATTCCTTTGTAGCATTGGTAAGAAGGGAATGAGCTCAGTAAGTTTTTTTAAAAAAAGCAAATTAAAGTAACTTATTAGGTATCATTTTTACACATATTAAATCAAATATTTTAACACTAAGCATGTTTTTTTTGTTCTAGACTGATGTAAAATCAGATACAAGCAAACATTTTTAGTGGTAATGTAAATTGGTATGTCCTTTTTGGAAAATACTATAGTGTTATAAAAGTGTTCAGGTTAGCTAGACTTGTTAAATCTATTGATGGAAACATTTCACCTAAAGATAATATTTTATATAAAAAACTGTCAAAGATTGGTTATACATACCAGGCATGGTGGCTCTGAAGAGCTGGGCATGCCCCCAGCTCTTCAGGAAGCTGAGGGAGGAGGATCCCAAGTTTGAAGCCAGCCTGAGCAACTGAGTGAGACTGTCTCAAAAAATAAAAACTGGGGATGGAGCTCAACAGTAGAATCCTCTATCAATTCTCAGTACCAAGGAGCAGGAGGAGTATGTTATACATAATTAACAATACTGGAAAATTTTGGAAATAGGCAAACGTTACTTCACATCCGTACTAAATAAATAATCTTAATAGGTGTGCTATTTTACACCTACAGACTTAAATAATATTTGCAGACTGACTTGTTTCATGCAGTCCAGAAGTGGTAGTTTCAAAAATGACTCTATCAGGCACTATATCCCAGTTTCTAGAGTTTGTGCAAGTTAAATATACCTTACTCAAAATCTGATTTGGATTTCACATTTTTTTCAGATTTTTGAATATTTATATATATAATAAGGTATCTTTTTTTTTTTTTTTAAAGAGAGAGGGACAGTGAGAGAGACAGAGAAAGAGAGAAACAACTTTATTTAGTTTTTCACATGGCCTTAGTTGCTCCAACACTCAGTTGTGTACGTGGTGCTGGGGTTTGAACCCGGGTCCTTGTGCTTGCCAGGCAAGCACCGAAACCGCTGAGCCACTGCTCCAGCCCCATAATAAGGTATCTTATAGATGATGGGACTCAAGTCTAAACACAAAATTTGTTTCATATTCACTTTATGCACATAGCCTGAAGGTAATTTAATGTAATATTTTTGTTCATCTGAGTTTTGACTGCAACCATCACGTGAGGGTTAGGTGAGGAATTTTCCACTGGTGGCATCATATTGATGCTCAAAATTTTCAGATTTTGGGGTTGGGGATTTATTTAGTTTAGCGGCAGAGCACTTACTTGCCTAGCACGTGCAAGGCCCTGGGTTCAGTTCTCAGCTCTGAAAAAAAAAAATTTCAGATTTTGATGCATTTCAGATTCTGGATTTTTATGTTTAAGGATGCTCACCCTATATTCTTATTTTACAGAAGAAGAAACAAGCTTAAAGGATAAAGTAATTTATATAAGGAATTACAGTTAGCAAATTTCATAGTCAGAATTTAGAAACCTGTGCTTCAGTATTTTCTGAAGGTGAAATATAGAAGAAATTACTTTTTATGCTAAAATTCTTTAATGCTATAATTTCTAGAATTCTTTTTCCTTTGTGAGGGATTTTCTTTTATGGAAGGGTCAAGCATTCTAGGTTTCCCTGGTCTTTACTCAATTTGTAGACATAGCAGGCAAATATTTTTAGCTTACGGTCTTTTCTCTGAATCCCTGTGTTTTCATTCACCTCAGTTAGATGTTAGTACTTAAATATTCTAATGATTCCCTTCCCTGTAGAGCAGAAAAAAATGAATCACCTGAATTTGTATCCCAGTTTTTATCTAAAAATATTCAAAGGGGAGGGTCCATTAGCTTGCATCAGAATCATAGGAAGATTAAGTCTACTGCTTATGAGCCTACGCCGCCACCTTGCTCCATTCCCCACACACCTGGTCTTCCACAGCTAAGGATGCCAGAGGCTTCATACCTCTGTAGCACAGAAGTCACCTTTCACAGTTTCCTAACTCCATGATTCCTCCACCAAAAGGCTTCATTTATCCAAAGTTGAGAAACTTGATGGGCAGGCATTTATGGAAGCTCAAATGCCAAATGCTATCCTGAAAATCTACCTGAGCCTTGTTTCTGAATATAGGTAGGGCTGGTGGTAGGTGGAGAGGAGAAGGATCAGTTACAGGGTCTCAGATTCAAATTAGCATAGGAAAGGAGGACTCTCAGGCTAGTTTCCTCAGCCTTATTTCTTCCCTCCCCACCTGGACAGGAACCTTAACTATTAGGACAGATAACCTCATCTAAATGAAAGTTCAAAAAGAAGAAGCAGAAAATTGAAGTAGAAAAATATCTAAACTTGCTAGGAAAACAAATATACAGTTACAAAAACATTTTAATGAAGTGTGAAAGAAAAGCCAAAGTGACTAATACTGTGCTTCTGATGTTTCAGGCTGGACCAGATGATATCAGGAACTTTGACACAGCATTTACAGAGGAAACAGTTCCCTATTCTGTCTGTGTCTCTTCTGACTATTCCATAGTGAATGCCAGTGTCCTGGAAGCGGATGATGCATTTGTTGGTTTCTCATATGCACCTCCTTCAGAAGACTTATTTTTGTGAACAGTTTGCTATTCAGAAACTGTCATGGAAATACAAGCCTACAGATGGGACTGAGACTCCTGTTTTTGTGAATATATTCAAATATGTATAACGGTGCCTCATTTTTACATGTAATGTTGAAAACTATGAAAACTATTTTCTGCTATATGCAAGAAAATAGGGCATTTCAAAGAGCTAAGTTTTGAATTAAAATTTGTATTCTTGTTTATTAAGCTTATTTTTAAACAGAAAATTTAAGAACTTATTCTTAGCATTAACCTATTTTTAAAGAAAACTTTTTTGGTATTGACTGTTCTTTTTCCCTCTTAAGTTTACACTAACATACCCAAGATAGACTGCTTTTTAACAGTCTATTTCAGTTAACATATATTAATACATTTGTAACTCTACTATGACTTTTGCTATCAAATCAGAACTATGCTTTTGGTATATGGTTATTTAAGAAACTATCTTTCCATGATAAATCACTGTTTGAAATAATTGAGTCTTGGTAGGGTTAAAATGTAAAAACACAATTAACGCATTGGCTGCTAGTTAACACTTAGTAACTGTTCATTTTGCAGATAATAAGAGAAATATCAAAAGGAAATCATTTGCTTTCATAATACCAGTTCAAATTTGTGAATTATTGTTCCTCTAGAGGAAAATTAAAAATTTAGTGTTTTGAAATTTTAAGAATTCCCAAAGATCTAAAGAATAATAAAGTACTACCAGAATTTTAGGTGGTACCAAAAATTAATGACTCTTGTGTGATGTATTTATATTACAGATGTATTTTATTTATATTCCTTTTGGTTTTTTGAATATTTAAATATAACATTAAGTCAGTCTAAATCTTGATATGTTCTTTTGCAAATAGCTATTTCAAAACTACCTTCCTGGTTGGTTATGTAAAAAAAATGTAGCTCCCTAGAATATTTGCCTAATTGGGAATTAAAAAGTAACAAATCTGGGTAAGTGTAAATATATGTAGTTTTACTACATTGTAACAAAAGTTAAAAATAATTTAGGCAGGTGCATATTCAGTGTTTTTTTTTTTTTATTTCTTTGGTGGTCCTGGGGATCAAACCCAGGGCCTTGTGCCTAAAGCACATACTCTACTGCTGAGCTAAACCCCAAATTCTTTTAATATTTTTATATATCTTAGAAAAAGGAAACTGGCCTTAAAATCATAACATGCTAGTAATTTGTGCATTTGTAATGGTGAAAGAGAATAGCTGTAGAAAAACAAATTCTTGTTCTTTGAATGGCAATTTTTCAAGTCATGTAGGAAGCAGTTATTGTGAGAGTTTAGTGACCCAGTTTAGATAAGTAATAAACTTCCCTTCCAAGTATTCTGTTGAGAAAGATTATAATACCTTTTGGCTTTTTATCAATAGAATGGGAAGGGGGGATTCTTTTGTTCAACTAGTAAGATTTATATCCAATACACTGAATCTTCCTTTCATATCTATACTGTAAATAGTTTAGCCCTACTGTAAGTTCTGCATTTACACAAAGCTCTTTGTGATAAACCAAAATAAAAACTGTAGGTTCTTGTACGATATTAAAACTCAGATACTTCTTAAACTGCCAAAAGTTAAAGTGCAATATTGTATATTTTTAAGAACAAATTTAAAATAGAATTTTGATGTTTCTCGGATCAGAAGAAATACAGATTGACATGTTATAATAAAATTAGCAAAAAAGATTAATGCCTGACATTGTTTGAAATTAAAATTGGAAATGATTACAACAGTCATTACAAATATGTGGGAAGGAAAAAAAAGTGTGAATTTTTAGCAAAGATTTGGACAGATCGACAAAGTTTCTTATAAGTTTATCATTTCTTTCAGAGCTTAAGTCTTTTAGTAAAATGCATGCCCTTTGAATAGTTGAACTATTTCATGGTAATTAACAAACTCAGAGGCCTAAATGAAGACTTTTGATTATTCATTGGTGCAGTTTGGAAGTCAGTTCTGTTTTTGCAGTGAGATTTTCTGCCATTTGCCCTTCAACACAGGTTTTGTTTTTTGGGTTTTTGTGTGTTTATTTTTTTACTGGGTTTTCCAGATTATTCCTTACCCAAGTAAAGGTTTGTTGTCTAGTGGAGGCCAGAGCTTTTCACTGTGGCCTCGTGGAGGGGAAGGGGCAGCTAGCTAGCTCTCTGGATTCTCATTCCATCCACCTCCCAAAGCTTCGTCTCAATGTATTGGGGATTTGATTACAACATGTGATTTTTGTGAGGAAAAAATTTTTTAGAGCATAGCAATAAGAAACCCTTAAGTGTACACGAGTTCCAGGTGGGTTGAGTACCTTGAAATGATATGCCAAATTTCATGTATAAATGAGATTAACAGGGGCACGATGAAGAATACTATGTAGCTTTACGGAAATGACTCACACATAAAGTACTGGGATTCTCTATCACTTTTCTCCCTTTTTAAATTTTTCTCCTACCAAGGATTGAACCAGGAGCACTTTTAGCACTTTCACCACTGAGCTACATTCTCAGTCCTTTTTACATGTTGAGACAGGATCTCACTAAATTGCTGAGGATTTTGAATTGCTGAGGCTGGCCTCAAATTTGGTAATTCTCCAGCCTGTCTCCCAAGTCACTGGGATTACTGGTACGTGCCACCACACACAGCCTGTTGTTTTTTACTCCACAAATTGCTCTTAACTTTTCTTCATAGCATTGCAGTTGGAGGTCTCTTTCATATAGGATTTTGGTATCTTGCCAATATTGGATAATCATCCATTTGTGATCCTGTAAACATTGCTTAGAAGCTAAAAAGACCCCCACACACACACACAAGATATTTCGGAATTCTTTATACTATGCCCATTTTTACTGATAAGTCAGAAAGAAAAAGTGTTTTTTTAAATTTAAGACAGCTAATATACCCAAAATTAAGACAATGGAGAATATAAAGCAATATTACACACACACACAAACTGACAGTTGTAGAAGAGAAGTAGCAAAGAGTCCCATAAATAAAAAGTATTTTTACATACTGTACATAAACAATGGGTCACCATATGACTATCAAGGGAATAAGTAAAAAGTTCTATCACTCTTCAAATCCTGTTTACTGGGAGAATCAGGTATATTTGATGATTTTACAAATTCTGCACTCAAATCTAACTGGTAAGTTTTTACTGTAAAATTCTTTTGTAACAGTTTATCTCATGGTTCACCTTTTTCCTTTTAAAATATTTTGAGTGTTTCACTATTAAGGAGTAGATTTGCTTTTCAATTTTAGTTAAAAATTTTTTTGGGAAAGTCTACAGTGAGTTGTCAAGATTTAAGTATTCTTATTTTTTTAAGTGGTTAGCTCATGGAATCCAGAAAGCATATATACAGGGGGGGAAAAACCCTCTCAAATGACTAAATTTTATCTCCATTGGGATTTTTTTTTATTCTTTGCAGCTAGTTAATATAGCATTTCTGTGTTGATTCTATTGCTAATGACTGAATGATAGTAAATTGTAATCTAACTATGAGAGTATAGTTTAGTGATAGAGCACTTGCCTAACATGCATGAAGCCTTGGGTTCAATCCCTAGCATTGCAAAGAGAAAAGGAAAAGCTCATTTTGTTAATGGTATATTGATGTAAAACACCAATATTTATCTACTTTTTTTTAATTGAAGACAATTGTTCCATTAAGCACAGAGGGAAAAGACTAGCAGATGTGTTTTTATCATTGGCTAGATAATTTCACCAAGATCCCAGATTCTTTGCTCTCCCACTTTCTGCATTTACTTCATTCTGAGGTTGGTTTCTTTTGTGATCCTACATGGGTCTAGCATTCTCAGCAGTCACATCAGACGGTACTTAACTGAAGGCAAAAAGAGGATGCTCACTTCCCACTTTCTCAGAAACCCAACAGTTGACTTCTTTTCCTTCCAGTTTCACGAGCCAGGATTGCATCACATATCCATTTCTAAGCCAAAACTGGCAGTGAGAATAAGAATTTAGAACAGGTAGTTACGAGTGTGTGATGGGTAGGTGTTTGGAAGATCCCAGGCCCTTCTAGGAACTTCATAAGCTCAAAAGACTTTTTGAAATAATGCTAAAATGTTTGCCTTTCTTACTGCGTGTCCAGTGGTGTAAAAGCAATAGTGGATAAAACTGTCCCATCTTCTATGTAAATAAGATGCAAAGAAACAGGCAATATACTATATTAGTAGAAGTCATTAACGTCTTCATCCCCTTGTGCTTGCATTAAAAAAAGAATTATTCCCCAAATTTTTAAATCTGTGTTGTCCATTGCAGCACTACTGATAATAACCGAGTTAGGGAATCAACAGAAGTGCAACAGATAAAAGCATAAAAAATGTGATGTATGTACTACATAAGGAATACTACTCCTTAAAAAGGAAATTCTATACTTTGTGAAAATTTTAAAATATCCAGTGTGATAATTTTAACATTTTAGAGAATGTATTACATGCATAAAAATTATTAGATATTTTACTGGACTTAGTTGATATAAAATTGCTTTATTAGTTTGGCACAAGAACTGTAATGACTAAGTGATCAGTCAAAACTTAAAAATATATGAATACCGTCTTGAACACTGAGTCTACTTTAAAATACAAAGCCCATCACCAGACTATAACCTGTTCCCATCTCAGATGGTACTTACAACCACAGAACTGTAGTACAAGACGATTTAGACAGCCTTTTGCCAGGGACCAGCCCCAGCAACTCTTAGGGTCCCCAAAAGATGAGTGGAGTCAGCACGAGGAACGACTTGAACCTCCGGAGCAAGTTGCAAACAGACACAGCAAGCTGCTTGAGCAAAATGTTGTCTGTTCTTCATTGTTGAGCTCTTTTATACAGGTGCAAATCAATGCTTTCATTACCTGCCTCGTCAACCAAACTGACCACCTGTAACCATTTAAACTTTTTCAGAACACCAAACACAAAACTATCCACTTTATCATTAGTTCATGGTCAAATCCTCATGAACTGTTTCATTTATTGTACAAAAAGGCTTTACTTTTAAAAAGGAGAATGCTGTTCTTAGTTCTTTATACCTGTTTTGATAAAAGGCAGAGATGACTTTCCCAAGACTCTCCCTACTTTCCTTCAGATGTTTCTTGTTTAGCTGTTATAGGCCCTTATACCCTAATTACTATAACTACTAACCCAAAGCTATTGTGTTACTGTAACCTTACTAGATATTTTGTAGCTATCCTAAATCCTATAATTGTTAATCTTAAAGTATTTGTGCATCCTAACTTATGGGCTAAGAAGTTAAAACTTAACTTCTGCAAAGATAGGAAAGGCCATTTTTACATACACTGTTTCCTTTGTTCCTTAGTTCCAATTAATTTGCTATTTCCAACCCTGCTTCAAAGTCAGTATAGCTTCATCCTTCATGACTTCCATATGTGTTAACAAGTACCCTTCTCATCAATCCTTAACAGTTATTTCTAATTTGAGTAAATAGCCAATTTCCAGAAGGGATGGTTTTGGCAATATCATGGATTGCTGGCTTTGCCGAGCCCTTCCCCAAGTCTGGACTTTGTCAGACAGAAGCTTGGTAGATATTACCTCCTCCAGCCTTTCTGCTGTTTCTAATTGATTTCTACCCCAGAATAGTATTGTCTGCACTTCACCATTAAAATTGGTTATATTCCTCCAGAAAAAAACAAAACAAAACATGGAGGTGTTGGGGTGTTTGTCATTTATATGGAAAAGGATGGCCTCAGTTACTTCCCATGGGAAGTGATCCAGTCCTCTATCTCTTGAGAACCGGTCTCCCCAATGCAATGGAATAAGATTAACTATACCAAGTAATAGAACAGTGGAGGAGCCAGCTGTGGGTTTCTGATAATGGCTTTATTGTGATTTAATTCACATATTATAGTTGACCCATTTAAATTATATAATTATACAGACATGATGGCCTGCCTGTATACTAGCTACTTAGGCTGAGGCAGGGGGATCACTTAAGCCTAGGTGTTCTAGGTCAGCATAGGAAACAGACACCATCCCAAAGGACAAAGTGTATAACTGACTGGTTTTGAGTTGATTTCAGAATTATGTAACTCGTCCATGTTAGAACATTTCCATCACTTCAAAAAGAAACCCTGGGGGATAGGGATGTAACTCAGGAGTAAAGTGCATGCCTACCATGTGCAAGACATTGGGTCTGATACCCAACACCAAAAAAGGAAAGAAATTCTGAATGAACAAAATCATGTATTTTTTTCCAGTGGAATATTATCCAGCCTTTAAAAGTAAGGAAATTCTTATAACATGAAGGAATTTTGAAAAATGAAACATGTCAGTCACAAAGGCCATAACTATATGATTCCATTTAAATGAGGTAACTTGGAGTAGTCAAATTCAAGGAAATAGAATGATTATTGCCAGGGATGGCAGAGGAAAGAATGAGAATTGGTGGCTCCAGAGATTCCATTTGGGAAAATGAAGAGTTCTGGGGACAAATGATGGTGATGGTTGCATAACAGTGTGGATGTACTTAATTCCACTGAACTGCACATGTAAGAATGGTTTAAATGTGTTGGAGACTAAGCCCAACATGATGCCAGAGAAAAGAATTAGTGGTAAACAACTCTGTAAAGGGCCCAGCTGGCTTGTAAAAGAATTGGTGGTAAACAACTCTAAGAGGCCCAGCTGGCTTGTAATTAGCAAACTGCCTGACCGCATGACTAAGCTATTTGGCTGCTCATTTGTTACAATTGGTTGAATGTGTTTGTA